>JAQPZY010000288.1:0-97744 GCA_029931535.1 Margaritifera margaritifera
TCAACTTGAAGTGCGATCATCTGTTCGCGTAAGCCTTTCATCTGTTCAGGATGATTCCACAAATGCTCTACAAAGTCAGGACTGTCACTGCTCAACTCATTTGTATAGCCTTTGCGGCCTCGATAATCGTGGTTCTGCGATCTTTTTGACCGGTTAGTCGACGAGCCTATGACTTTTTCTGAGAGATTAGAGGATTGATCCTCTATTTCAATACACGGCTTACTTCTGCACAACAGCCTAGAAATTATCGACCTGTACGACTGGTGATCTATCCACCAGGACACATTTTCGATCAACGTTGCCAATTGCATCGTTCAGGATAGGAGAAACTATATATCCAAGATCTATGACACCAAATGGAGAATCTTTTGCGAATGGTGCAGTATGAAATGCATTAATCCTAGATGTCCCACTGTGAAAGTTGTGTCTGACTTTCTTCTATTTATATTAAAAGATAGAGTATACTCAGTTTCCACTGTTTATGGCTATAAATCAGCCCTTTCGAACAAGCTCAAGTTCTCAACAGGCCAGTCCATTGGTTCTGATCTTTACATTTCCGACCTGATCAGGCATTTTGAGATGCAAACCAGATGGAATCCAAAGTGTGATGTTGTCTTTGTCAAAATCCCCATATGAATCTGTGGATAAATTTCCTTTTAAGAAACTTACCTTAAAACTGTTTTTCTTTTCTGCTGTCCTCTGTGTCTGTTTTGTGCCCAGTCTATAGAAAAAGGCTGTTTGCGGTTCTCGGTTATATATGTGCTGGGGATGATCAAGATTGAATCTGATGCCCAGTTAGGGCTTTGCAGATCTATTTGGCTGATTCTAAAGGAAGAATGAAGGGAAAGATGTGTGCTTTCCTTCCCTTAAATGACTCTGCTGATATTTTGGCATCCACTATTTCTATGTGGATTGATCTGTCGATCAAGAGGACTTATTAGTAACTTACTGAGAGGGACTTTTCATTCATGAACATTAAAGCCCATGACATTTGAGCCATTGCTACCTCATATCCCTATCTAATTCATTTGTCATTGTAGTATGTTATAAAAACTGCATTTGGCGGTTACTCACTACCTCCTTCTCCTTCTACCTTTGGTGTTTGGTGCACCAGAGCAAAGGCATATTTGTTTAGGGCCAATAGTTGCGCACAAAACGTGGACCATACAGATACCAACGTGCCGTAGTAAACATTCCTACCATAAAGGTGAGTATATCCTTTTTTATACCAGTATACCAGCTTTGAAGTCATCAGCCTCCCTCCGCATTGGCAAATTTAGCAATGCAGTATTGACAGATATTGTATTACTGCTGATATTAAAATATACTCGAAGTTTCCTTTTAGTTGGGGGGGGGGGGGGTTAAAACTAATTTGAATGAAGTAATACTTACCTGTTGCAATTGTCAGATTCCCTCTTCCCACCTCACTATAATGTCCCACAAGTAATCTGAGTCCCTGAAAAAGAGGAGGGTTACTCAACACGGGCCTATAATGTGGGGAACAGACTGGGTGTGTTTACTTCTAGTTCTGGACTTGCTAGAACTTTCAGGCCAATGGAAGGATTAAATTGTTCTTATACGAACGAGGTAATATCCATCCGGGAAAGGTAAGCAATGCAATAGTGACAAGTATGTATTACATCATTAAAATTAGTTTTACTCTCCCCTCCCCCTCTCCAACCCCCTCCCCCTGCCAACTATATTTTAATCCGACAGCCACGTTGTGTGCATTTGAATGGTTAATGGCGATAGTTTCTAGTTTAATAGTAAAATAGTGTGACACATTGACATATGCTCATGCAGAATGTTCCAGAGGGGTAAGCCTTGATAAGTAAATTGTTCTCTTTCTTTCAGCATGACATATATTGTTGTCACATTAAATAATATTTGTTTATAGTTATCTTTAACACAATTGTTTTGGTGATGGAACCTTACCACAATTATGGTCATATCTAAAAAACTGTATTTATAAAACTTGAAAGGAGTGTAAATTCCATTTTTCTTCAGAACGAAATACATGTATTTTAAAGTTGATATATGCTTCATAGATTCATTAGTCATGGTTGTCACTGGTTATTTTAGGGTGTGTTTTAACTAGTCACTTTCTTCATTGTAGAGAGAATATGTGTAGAACTGTATCTCCATAGTTAAGATAAAGGATGTTCACCCAGTGATTATTTATATGTTCTGTCTTAATTTATTAACACTCCTAGGTGTTACTACAGTAAACAAACATGCATTTGTGATCTGTAACTAAGATGTAGAATGTAGAAACATTGAAAAAGTTTCCTGGTAGTCTGCATAAGTACATGTAAAGAGTTGAATGTTTGTTTGTACATTTTATAGAGTTTCAGGTCGAATGTTCAAATTGTTCCTGGACATAAGTTTTTAAAGTTTGCCTAAGATGCAGTTTGAGAAACATATTAACTACCTTACATGTGTATGTTGCAGTCAAGGTTCCTGTATGTGTATCTGCACTCTGTATTGAAGTTGTAAATGTTAAAAGAAGAAAAAAAGATTTTCTGGTTTTGTTCTGTATGTGTGTTAACTTTGTTTTATCAGTTGAAATTACCAGAAAACATGTTGAAACAAACAAAAAGTTTGCTACTTACAGATGTTTTATGGAATTTGAGATTGTGGCATTTGTCGTTGTTATACATGTTCTTGTTGCCATACATGTACTTGAAGTTCTAACAGGTCAAGTGTTCTGACGATTCAATTTTTAACATAACATTAACTCACGTGAGCCTGTTGTTATGATCGAAATATTTGTTCTAGTAGTTGTGATGTGCATCTGAGATGTCAAATGTACATGTATATACGAGGTAAAGTGTTCCAATACAGCTTGTGCTAAAACAATATTAATACAACTGCTAAAACAAAGTCGACATATTAGTCATTGATAATCAATAATTTTCTGACTATGATTTTATTGATAATTGTAATGCATATATATTATGTACCCTAATAACCTCTTTGTAAACGTGCTACTTATTACCTTGCTTTAGATCATTTAATCTAAGTGTCGATCTAATATTGTCAGTGACATAACAATATGGAAAACTATTAAGTGTGGAAGGGAAATTAAACAAGCAGAATCGGTTGCACCATTGATGGACAACCTAGTCAGTAAGTTCAAGATAAGACAGTTAGCCTTAGAAAAAGTAAACTCGGCCCATTGCCAAATAAAGTAAAAATAAGCTGAAGCAGATATATGAAAATAATTTATAGGGGAGGTGGGTGTTGTAAGAAGCAATAGTCGTGTCCTAGAGAGTCATGTCTTAGCCCCCTTACACAAATCTGCTACTGCTTGGTTTTCATTTCGTCCACCTTCTCACTATAAGCTGGGTGGAGCCATGGGTCCCATTGAATAATTTAGACGTACCGGTAATAGCATTTATAATGTAGCTCAGTATAAGGCGTACTTACCTGTTAGACAGTACACCTTTATGTCACATATAAACATCATTATATAGTGGAATTACTGTAGTATTTAGGACAGAAATGTGGCTATATGTGATAGATGTACAGAAAGAATTGAAGATATAAAGCAGAATACAGACTGCAAGAGTTCTTTGTAGCAAACCTCTTTGCATGTCATAGTTTCGCAATTTACACCTAGGCATGATAAATAACTATTTCTTGGCAGCACTATCAACTTTTATAAACACAGGTCAGCACTTAAATGTGTCAGTTTTGACTCTGAGCCAAATTCAATGAAAATTTATATTAAGAAGCTTACCAGAAGTGGTCACTTGGTCTGACAGCCATGTTTAGATCTGTACTATATTTTGAACAGCTTAGTTCGTGTAGTGTGCATAAGTCAGGTAAGAAAGACCAGTTGATATTGGATATTGTAGTATTATTCATTTTCGTGGGTCTCATTTTTCGTGATTTTAAATGATGACATTATCGTGGGTACTTGAATGTATGTTTTTTTCTGTCAAAGTTTGAATTTTTTTACTATTTAATTTTGTGGATTAACCTCAACAGATACCTCATATCACGAATACAAAACAACAAAACTATTTAGACAACAAACAACGGTTGCTTCTATGGTTAAAACAGTACCACCACTTGTATAAGCTCAAATCAAACACCTGTTGAGATATGTCACTTACACTTAACATCAAACTGAGCGGACACAGCCAAGAACACTAAGCTACTAATTGGTTATTAAAGTACATGTGTATAATCTCATCCTTAAAACACTGTCCATAAAGTTGCACTATTACTTTCTGACGACCATGGTGTTAAAAAAGTGGCTTAATAGTGACAAAAATCAGTTTAGATCCCTGTCAGTTTGGATAATGTCCTCATTTTACATCTTAACCAAACACATGACCAGTTGCCCTTGCTCAGTGCAAATAGTAAGCAATGTCAACATGTGATGCGTTTAGAACCAATCAAAGTGCGAAGATGCTCACTAAGTTTGAAAAACAAAATGAATCACTCCTTTGTGTGCCTGCCACATGTACGAACCAACTGCAGCCACTAGACTTTACTTAAAACATTGTCAATGAAGCGGATTGATGCAGAATGGATAATTGTGGTTTACACGAAAATATGTGAAAAAGATCGGTCCTAATTATCTGTGGCTTTGAGAATAATGGACTTGTTTAATTCAACAATTTCAGGATTATTTACCCGTCAAACATTTGTGTGTACCCGCTGACTTGAGTAACACGATGTTGAAAATCATTGTAGTGTGAGCTTCAATAATCTGCTGTAGTTAGTGTATATATTGTGTTTCATTAGTAACTGTGCTTCAAGCAATAGTTTTAGTATTGTATAGTCTTGTTTTTAATTGGGATTAAGCACGCATGGATACAATGAGATTTGCTTTCACGAGGATTAAAAATTTTGGACAATAGTTTTATTGAAAGAAAGACTCGATTTGAATAAGGATTAAATCGAATTTTAATTTATAGTATCATTTCCTGTTTTTTTTATTTTCAGTAATAGCATAATAGCAGTGTTTGAATAACTAATTTTTTCTCGTTTTCTCTATACTTACTTATCACACAACACATCAATTTAAGGCATTGAATGGAGACTACAGTTACCGGATACACGGATACAGGAGATATATATATATATATATATATATATATGTGCACTGAAACGATATAAAATGCTTTATAAATCCTCTTTTAAGAGAGATAAAATAAAACAAACACGTGTTAAAGTTAATATTTTAAACCAGCTTACAGAAATAACGTTGATTTATCAAATTGATTTGTTGATCTCTAAGAATGAGTAAAAATGGGGGGTGGCTTCTTTATCATATATGGCTAATATTTCGTTCGGTCTTTAACTTCATGGTTCAGGGCAACAACGAACTCCATGAAAATTGGTATACCACGAAAACTTGATGCTACAGTATCTAGTGACAGTGTCACAGGATGAAGCCGGGTTGGGACTGGATTAGTGAAGACACCAAAAGCAACTGCGTTAATAAGATGTTTATTTATAAACGCAATTTAAAGATGAACAAATCTGACACCATTATAACAAAAAGATAAGGAAAATCATAAAGTTCCTAACATGGAACTATCAACAACAAGTAACTCAACGAGAAAAATCAAAGATGAATTTAACGAATGGAATTTTAAACAAACGTGAATAGCATCCTATCACCAATCAACAAATAAGAGTATATGATCTACACCCCAATATAAACAAGGTCTTATTAAGTACCAAGGGTGACCAAAGCATGTGATTTATGCACTTAACAATATGATACTCATCAATTTATCAATTCATCAAGCGATATTGGAATATGTGTGAATTTATGAATATATCGTTCATATAACGAAAATGAAATGGGAATGCATGAAATTATGAATCTATCACACATATAGCGATATTGAAATGGGAATGAATGTAATTTTGCACAGATAGCAATATTGAGATAACATAAAAATGGAACACGCAATAAATATAACTATCGTGGCGCCCGTTTGACGACCAAGATGTATCTCCGGTTCCAACCGCTCTAGTCCATGGTCAAGGAGCCACCACGCATGGTCCACCCCTCCCAGCCTGTTGAAGGATCCCTCGAGAGCCTTCACATTAACACAGACCCGTTGGTCGAGAAGCCTTGGTCCCTCGCATCGAGAAAACCAGTACACTCTTCCGAAACAACGTCACCAGACACAGCGTACACGTCACACGAAACCACACAGAGTTCTGTGACTTCTCATCACCAAACCATACATAAGGAACAGCTAAAAGTATAACAACTAAACCGTGTAGTACATATGACACGGTTAGTACTTTTGTATTGATATATGTTGCGCATGCGCGCACATGAATTACGTCTCGTTACACATTACATTAATCATTCAATGCATGCCGCGTATAATTAAATAATACCCGTCTGTTCAGTTACAACAAATAGCTAACTTGAACCAGCCTATAGTATTTCTAATATCATGGCGTTGTATGACCTAGGTATTGACTCTCTGTAGAATTTGGAATAAATTCTAAAACATCTAATATATGAAACAATTATGTCATATAAAAGCGAATAGTGATAAAGAATACAATCTTAAATTTCACATACCTCTACAGCTGAAGTTTTGATCCCGTAAAGAGGTAAGCTTTCTGACAAGACTCGTCGTAGTGTAATTTGTTTACAGAGAATTCGCTCTATATGTACTCTAGCTGTGACAGATATGCGCAGCAGCTAGGTACGTGAGTTTTCACTGCAGGCAATTTGCACGTGCAGCATGGGGTGAATCGCGCTCAGTATTTCAAAATAACTAGAGCCGAAAAAAATAAACAACCCCCGAGTAACGCTCTAGTCGGAAACGAAACCCGAATGCATTTTTGACCACATATACATATTGATATAAACCATACAATTCCGTGACAGACAGTACAGTTTACCCTGCCCTTGTACACTATGCCTAAAATAAACATGATAACCTAACTCGAGCTGGTCTACTAGAGCCGGTCAGATCGTAAGTACATGTATACAAATTAACAATTAGTGCAATTTGTTAATCTTTATATATATATATAACCCTAACCCTCCCCACCGGCTGCCCTCCCCAAACTAGCTGACCCCAGTTCATTGCTGGCCCCCCTCCCTCAACCGACTCACCCTGACTGATTTAAACTACCTTTTTCACTACCACTGAAGACCTTATTAAATATCATACAGTTCCATTTAAATGACAATTAGTTACATGGTTGCAGCACATTAGCCTACTGCTTTGAATAACCACATTTGAAATAGCTTCATCAATATCAAACTTTAAGCTGAAATGAAACAAAGAAGTGACAAACATAACATAATTTATTCCCAGAGAAATAAACATAATTAGTTTTTAAAAGGTACATCTCAAGCAATATTATTTATCATTAAGTAGGCCCATATACCTAAATCTGAAAGCAGATTTGGACTTACTGGCAACAGTGTAGTTCTCTTCAGAACCCAATGGCAATCTACTTTAGCTGGTAAATTAATGCTGTCTAAAATATACATTGTCATCATGTGAATCCTACGATATTTGTTTATAACACATGATGCTGGAAAGAACAATAAGTGATCGAAATGAAACGCCATGGGCAAGAAGTTGGTGTAACATAAGTCCATCTGGACAATGCCATGGATTATATTCTGGAAACAGGAGAAGAAGCATGGGTTGCCCCAGAAATCAATCATTCTTCGGATTTTTGTCATCGGAACATCTCATCAATGCCGAATAATTTGTCTGCATCCACCAATAAATAACTTTGTTTCTTTTGTTTCATTAAAATATACCTTAATAAATGCTAGTGCAGAATAATATTGTTTTAAATTGTGCATATGCAAATTAATGTTGTCAATGAATGCTGAAAAAGTCTCTGTTTCAAGGTTGCCAATGTGTGGGAGTGTATTCTCATTAATGCCCTCATTTTTCAATTTACTCACATTGCTTTGATAGATGTACCTAAGGTCTATCAAACTTTGAAGTTTATTTCTTAAAAATATTAAAACAAGAACAAAAAAACAAAACAATCATGAACATGATGATTTTCTCGTTATTTTTATATAGCGCTCATTAAAATTGATAAATCTGGTGGAAATGTATGCATTTTTGAGAAGACAAAAAATCATAGTACCAATTATGTTGGATATGGATTGCATTTTGCACTAAACCTTAGAATTGAGACTGTATTTTGCACTAAACTGTTAGTCAGAAAACAACAATGTCCATAAACTTGCAGTTCACCTGTGCACATGATAAAAGCATATAGCACCTATAAATAACTTGCATGTTACTTATAAGTGAAATGTTGTTGTAGCATGGATATTTTTTTTAAATTATACTGTACGTAATACAGACTGACATTTTGATTGTTTCATTGCATACTCAAATTGTAATTTGCGTTATCAACTATATACAGTTCCAAACTTGATGGATGACTTACACTTGGGGAAAGGAAGAACCTTATTAATTGGAATCTCAAAAACTCAAAGATCAGGATCAATTTCACTGAAAGAAGGAAAATATTCTGCACAATAATTCGAGCTCTCCACTACCTATACTTACCAAGCTCTATTAATACCTTGCACTTTGGGTAACGGGTTTAGGGTAAAAATGTCAACAGTTAAGGTCACTGACTGAAAGAAGAAAATGGTTTACACACAATAATTTCAGTTCTGTACCATCTACAGTTGTGACAATTTGTGAATGGCTTGCACTTGGGGTAAGAAAGAAGGCTGTTGATTTTGTGCTCCAAAGATCAAAGTTACTGAAACAAGAAAAATGGTTTCAGCATAATTTTAGTTTTACATCGCAAACTGACCCAAACATTATGGATGGATTTCACTTAAGTTGATTAAGAAGCCTATTGATTTTGACATTCAAATGTCAAGATCACACTGATAGAAAGAAGACAAATATGTACCTTGTTAATTTAGTCATATGTTTGTGGTGTATCATTCCATAGTTTATCATGACCTGTGAAGATGGATTGTTTTTATCATTGATTTATAAATATAAATTTTGTCTTGCCTGCGTAAGCATGGAACGGCCTAGGTATCACTTTTCTGATGGTGGCATTGTTAAAGTGTTAAGTTGAAGTTTTGAAGGTCAGATGCAGGAGGGGATATATTAATAGATGGATGCAGCAAGCTTAATATAAATCTTGTAATGGTATCATTTTTATCTGTTTCCTTGCAGATGGTCCTATCATATCAAACATACCCAACTTAATAAAGGTTGAAGGAGACACAGTAAATGTAAGCTGTATAGTGGACTCCAGACCTCCATCATCCATCAGCTGGACCAAGTCTCAAAGCACCACATTCACACAAAATAAGACAGAGCTATACATTGTCCATCTGACTCGATCAGATAAGGATATATACGTGTGCACTGCTAACAACACTATACAACCAACTGACCAAGCACTGGGGGAGAAAATCTCTGTTCAGTCCAACTTCTCTCTGGATGTTACATGTAAGCTATACTACTACAACTGCTGCTACTGCTACTAATAATAATAAACATAATACTGCCTAATGTTTAATACATGTTAGCCGATCTTTTATGAGGCCCTCACGGGCATACACCATTGTTTACATTTACACAATATTTATAGCAGAAAAGAATCAATGTATACACATGCGAACAAAGGAGAAACTGCCTTAATATTTTAGTGGATGTATGTGCATGGGTAGCTGAAACATTGAAACATTCTGCTTTCAACACGGCAAGATTGTCCACTTGGTTTAATTCAGGTGGTAGCTGTTTCAAGTCAGTATATATAAATGACTTTATCAATGCATTAGTTCTTGGTTTGGGCAGTTGTAAACATATGTTTGATGTTGATCTTAAAGAGTACATAGAGGTAGTATTAATGGTTTGGACATGCTCATGTAAAAAGGTGTCAAATAATGAAGGACTTTATAAACCAAAATACATCTTTGATCGGAAATTATTTTGTCGAAAGGAAACCAGTTTAAAGACTGAAACATGTCAGTAGACGGTGTAATTGGATCAACATCTAGTATAGTTTTAGCTGCACATATTTGAAGTTTGATTAAGCATTATTGTTATTTTGTGTACATGAATACCATAATGTGTAACAGTAGTCCATAATAGGTAATACGCAAAGTGCAGAATACTAAAATCCTTCATATGCATCCGTGTAGAATAGGAAAATTCCACCCGACGCTCAGAATTTTGCGTCAGACACGATGTTTTGTCGAGGGTGGAATCTTCTTATCCTACACTGAAGCATAATGAAGGATTCTTTTTCTCATGTTTCTGAACATAAAAATGAGGGTCGAAGACAAAATGTGAATCCTGATGTAACTTTTAAACAGCAAAACAGCCATTGAAGATTTCCTTTCATATAATACAGCATACAAATTTAGGTTTACACTGAATAATTCAGTGTAAACTTTAAATGACATTTTAACATATTTTAGCTATCAAAACACAGAGGTTGAAATTGCTGTGATAATGGGAATGCACAGTACCCAAATTGTGTCATATAGCTTGCACAATGATTCAGATATGAACAGGTCAAAGAGTAAAGTCGTATTAATAAGATTAATCGAGACAGAGAAAAAAATGAAATGAAATAATCCTTGATTCGACTTTGATCAAGAATTAATTTACCCTTCAGAAATAATAATGAGAAATAATAATGAAAAACAATGAATAATTACAATAATAGCTTTTTTGACTTGAAATTGCACTAAGAAAGATGTACATGTATTCTAGGTCAATCAATACGAAACGGCCTGTTTGTGGGACACTTAACTGCAAACACTGCTCATTTTAGTACATAAATATGTTGCAATTAATGTTTGCCTTGATTATTGTGAAATAATGTTCATGTGATGATGGAAATTGGGAAGTGTCTGCTTTGCTCGACTTCTCCCTCAATAGCTTGTGCCTGGATAACTCACAAAATCACTCAACATGCAGGGTCAGACGTGGATTTAATTTTGTCTAGAAAATACCAAAATAATTGGACCCTATTTGTTGAACATGAATAAAATGCAGCTTTGATATATCACTCATTGTATCGTCAAAAATAGCGGTTAGATCCCGTAAATCTGATTAAACATGAAATTCACCACTTTTAGTAAGAAGTCATATATTTTGTTCAGGTTTCTACACAGAAAAAGTATCAGTACACAGTAAAAAGAAACAATATTTGATGATAGTTTGATCCATGGAAATGTCAGTAATGCCTACTCCTGGTTTTAAGAAATAAATACCAATTAAATAAGTTTTGTGAAGCGTAATTCGTGTTTTAGTTCTATCTTTTCTTTCAGTTTTAGTGTAATCATCATAATTGTTATATACCCTCTTGTATTCAAACATGAAACATGTCAATTTACCATCACAGCTATGTCCGCAAGCTTTTCTAAGAACCTAATTAAGTGCCGATTGTGTTTTGTCTCCGTTTTGCAGAAGTCTTTGTTGTATTATTACAATCACTTATAAGTAGACCTACGTTGCATTATCGTGTTGTTAATTACTTCTTTTGTATGAAATCAAATAAAGGGCATGGAATAATTAGAAAAAAGTTAAACGGCATGCAAATCCTAACCCCATAAGATCTAGTGGTCACAATAGTGTGTCCAATTGACCAATTAGACACTGTTATAAATATTGTTATGCAGGTAACGTAATTAAAGTATCTAAATTAATCAGTGGTTTATCATACTAATTCATTATGGAGATGCAGTTTCAAAGTTTGAAGTTAAACTAAAATTACCGAATTTGCACTCAGAGGTTTGCTCAAGGATGAGCAGAAATTTCACTATTATGTGCAGTGAAATCACGGCATCAATATTTTGTTAATAGAACATTATTTTAAAAAATCGTGTTTCAATGTTGGCGGTTGTTGTTTTATGAATTAAATGTCACTAGCTTTTGAAAAAGTAAATCTTATTTTGTTGTGAATCAACAATAACACTCAAATATATCCACACTGACGTGCAAAAAGGAGTGATGTAATACACGGTGGTTTTGGTGATACATGTAATGTGTGTTGAAACCTCTTGGAGTAATGTTTGTAACGATCTTTCAGATGTTGGCCATCTTGAAAATAATGTAATTAATTCAGATAAACGAAGCACGTTATTAGAAAAAGCATTTTATTGATAATTATTCCCAATGTGATGATCATAAAATAAGTTTTAAACCATTTTGACAGCACTCCCATTGTCTTCTCATAGTTGATGTCCAGCCGGGATGGCATCCCCTTCTTACATTTTCAGTGGTCAATGGGTAATACGTGCCCTTTCTTGTGCTGCAGTCTGTGTTCCTGGATCCCACTGTGCGCGAATTATCAAGGGAGAGGTGTGCTTGTGTGCATTATGCTTGCAGCAGAAAGTTAAAATAGTTCAGGAATCAAGATAAAGGTCACATAGGAGGAAGGAAATAACTATCCTGCACCGGTGTTCTACACTGGAAAACTTGATTATACACATATAGGAATGAGAGAAAAATATTTGTAGATATTTCTTTAGTGTTTGCAGTAATGTTAGTTTGGAAGCTAGAATGTTGCAGGAATGATCTATATACAAAAGGTATAAATTAGCTCCTATTTTATGATTTTGCTTTCAATTTCAATGTCATATTATGTAAACTTTTGTGCAGAATACCCTAATTTGTTCGAGTAAAAGGCAATTGTAGCTTTAGCTAGTCTGATACTTGTAATTTGTAATATAGTCCTTTGATAACTATCCAGGCAAATTACAAAAGACACATATTTTACTGTCACAGAAAGTCGCTCATTTTCATCCAGAGTAAATTATTTAAATAATGCAGGATGTTATTCATATAATAATCCCAACTTCTTTGATAGTTCTGTTGGATCATGTTTAATAATAATCTGTATTTAACTGGACCGTTTTTTTCCCAACAAGCGACATTAGCTGTCATGAGCTAATTTTGTCACAAGCAACAAATCTAACAACCTGAACTGAGACAAAATTCCTTGCTCAAGGTGACTCAAAATAGTCCATTGGCACCGAGGTTCCAACTTGCAATGCACTGGCTATGCATTGGGGGCTCTTCCAACTCAGCTCTTTTATTCCATTCCAATTCAGTAAATTAATTAATAGCTTCTGGTGTAGGCTCCCCAAAACTATCATTATAGTTTTATGTTTTTCTTGTCCATTATCTATCAGGTATTTGTTTTTTCACTTTAGATATCCCCAGTCCTAATCTGGTAGAATTGTAAAATTGTTACAAATCAAATTGTTTCACATCAATGTTATTGTTATTTTTTTTGAATTCATCATTATCTAGTAAAAGTATTTTGCCTTCAGACAGCAATTTTCACATTAGGAAATAAGCAAGAAATTTGTATAGTGATTTCACTAATTCTGGTACATTTTTGTATATCAAACAAAAATAGGAAATCCTATAGCCAGATAGTGCCATCCATACTGCCAAGTTTAGCTCATTTTGCCAGTTTCATGTCACACTGTGATCTGTATCTTTTCACAGAGTCATCAGTATCAATTTATAAAGTATAATTATCAGAATGTTTCATGGTATGTATATGAAAATTGAATGTAAAAATATTTACTGTGTTAATATGGTTATGTTAAGTTAACCAGTTTAATGCATTAAAGTGACTTACAGGACAGAAGATAAGGATCTGTTCTTGTAGTGTTTTAAATATGAAGTCCATTTGCCATTTGTTTATGACGTAGGGTTTAGCTTTGCTAACTAAGAACATAGTTTCAGATGGGCTTTACTTCTGCAAATAACATGAGCCTCTTGTTACGATTTTCCTGCATTTACATTAATTTCTTCCATGATAATATCATATTAATATTACTTCTTTTACAAAATCGTTGTACATCTGGTTTTTTCTATTGCAATTGTATAGTCTTCCCATAAGGCAGAGTGTATTATGTTAGGATCTCCATCATCCATCCACCTAATAAATATGAGGAGGCATACAATAGTCATTCACAATACACTTGTTCATTTCCTTCTCAAGTTTTTAGCTCGAATAGTCATAGACCATAAGATGGCCTGTTGTCTGTTGTTCATCCATAGGTTAAGACAGGTTTATCGCTACTCCTTCTAAACTACTTGGAGCATTGCCATGAAAATGTACACCCACATTAATCTCACTGTCTTGTTGGTCAAAATGAAAATGACCGAAACAGATACCTTCTTGATAATGTTGTTATCCCTAATCTTTCTTAATGAATGGTCATATCAGTATGGTTTTTCACTAAAATATTTCCAATGATGTCTAGTTTTTCTAAAATGACAATAGTGACAATGTGACATATAATATGGCCATCATATCAGCCATCTTGAAAAGCTTGTTTTTACTAATCTTCCTGAATGAAAATTCTAATTGAAATGGGGTTTTGACCAGAAGACTTCATATGATATCAGGTTGGTCTCAAATGAAAATGGGGCTGATCTGACCTCCAATATGATTGCCGTATTGACCATCTTGAAAAGCTTGTTATCGTCATTCTTCCTGAAGGATGGCTATATGACATTGGGTTTTCACCAAAAGACTTCATGCGATGTCTTCTTGGTCCTGAATACAAATTTTGCCAAACTGACACCCATTATAACTGTCATGGCTGCTATCTTCAAAAATCTCCTCCTGAATGATGGTCATATTCACACGAGGTTTCACCAAATGACTTCGTACAATATCTAGTTGGTTCTAAATGAAAATGGTGCCGATCATACATCCAATACGGTAACCATGGCAACCATCTTGAGAATCATGTTATTGCTACTTGTCCTAAAGGGGAAAGTCTTATTGACATGGGTTTTCACCAGTAGATTTTTTATAGTGTCTAATTGGGCCTAAAAAAAACAATGCTAATCTTAGAGCTAATATGACTATTATGGTGGCTTTCTTGAAATTCTTATTCATATTCACATGGGGTTTTCACCAAAGAGCTGATAATGATGTTTAGTTGGTCCTAAATGAAAGGCATTCCAATCTTACTTCCTATATGGTGCCACAACATCTGATTTGAGAATCTTGTAATAGCTCGAAAATATCAGAGCTGGTTTCAACACTCACCAGTTAAAAATAATAAATGGTCTTATATTGAATTCCTGCAAATTTCTGTTTTGGTCACATGGTGTCACTGCCTTCGAGATACTCTTGTTCTCTGTTGTGTTTGTTACATTTTACAACTACAGTTGTTACTTGAGGACACATCTTTGAAGATGAGTGTACCATTTATTTGTGTAGTAGTCTCATTTCAGTTACTATCAAATGGCAGTTATGTGAAAACAGAATGTTTAAAATCAATATATATACACAATGTGAAATGTGTACTGGTTTTTAGATTTAATTGTCATAGCCCAGGAGAGCTTATGGGATGGTCTGTTGGCCGTCCATCTGTTAACACAAGTTTGTTTTCACTATTTCTCCTAAACTACTTCGAGGATTGCCATGAAACTTTAAATACATGTTCATCTCATGGTCTAGTTGGTCATGATGGTGTTAGAATCCAGTATGTCTGGCACAGTGGCCAACTTGAAGATCTTGTTATTGCGACTCCTCCTGAATGAATGGTCATATCAACACGGGGTTTTCACTAAAAGACTTCTTATGATGTCTATTTGGTCCTGAATGAAAATGGTTCCAATCTGACATCCAGTATGGCCAACACGGCAGCAATGTTAAAAAACTTGTTATCGCTATGACTCCTCAACAGAAAGTCATATTAACACCACATCAGCCATCTTCAAAATCTGGTTATTACTGCTTTTCCTTGGTGCAAAATCATATCGACATTGATTTTCACCAGAAGACTTTTTATGATGTCGAGTTCATCTAACGTGAAAATTGTGCTTCTTCGACATCCAGTATGGTAGTAACAATAGCCATACTGGCAGTCTTGTTATATATATTTCCCCTGAATAGAGGGTGATATTAATATGGGCTTTTAACTAAAAGACACATTATAATACCTAGTTGGTCCTAAATGAACATATTGCCAATCTGACAGCCAATATGCCCACCAATACAATCATCTTGAAATTTGTGTTATATCCTCTCCTTTTGAATGGAGAGTTATTGACTTGAATGGCATCTAGTTGGTCCAAAATGAAATTGGTGCTACTCGGACATCCAATACAGTCTTATATCCAATATTGCCACCACAGCAGGCATATTGATAACCTTGTTATCACTATTTTTCCATGATGTAAAGTGATATCAACATTGGTTTTCACGAAAATAATGCGTATGGTGCCTAGTTTAGCCTAAATGGAAAATTTGCTGATCTGACACCCAATGTGGCCACCATAGCAGCCATCTTAAAAATTTTATCACTACTCTTTGTAAATGGAATGTCATTTCATCATGCGTTTTCACCAGAAAGATAATTATATTATCTGGTTGGTCCTAAGTGAAAATGGTGCTGATCTGACCTCATTTGGCTGCCATGGCAAGCATCTTTAAAATCTTCTTATTGCTACTTCTCTCAAATTGATGATCATAGTGACATAGGGTTTGCACCAAAATAGTTTGTTAATATCTGGTTTGTCCTAAATGCAAACGATGCCAGTCATATACGAAATATGGCTGCCACAAGAGGCATCTTGAAAATATTGTTATAACTACGCCTGCTAAATGGATGGTCATATTGGCATTTGGTTTTCACCAAACTTATTCTTATGATGCCTAGTTTGTCCTAACTGAAAATGATGTTGATCTTACATCCAATATGACTGTGTCAGTGGCAAATTTGAAAATCGTACCATGCAAGAATTTCAAAGATGGTTTGAACATTCAGCAGTTAAAAATAAAAAGGGTCTTATTTTGAATTCTGCAAGTGTTGTGTATGACACCTCCCTTTTATGTTTGCTTTTTCAGCCCAAACGTAGTTTGATAAAACATTAACTATATTTTAATTCAGGATATTTTATGTTCATTTTGTCCCATTTAAATTGTTCCTTTAATTGATATTTGTATATGCAACTAGAGTTTCAAGATCATAGTGAAGATGTTTTAAATACTCTTCTTTGTTTTGCACTGCAAAATCTCTGAGATCATCTGTCTAACACGGCATAAAATGATTTACAGAATACTTTACACTTGACAAATTGTCTGTAGGCTTTAGCGACAAGCCAAGATGACACCCAGTTACAGCTGGAACTTTTCTTTTCAGCAATTTCCAGTATTTGTTCATTCATTTCAGACATATAAATTATCTCAGATTTATGTGATATTTTGCCATTTCTGTGGTTGATTCAAAACGGCTACTTAATATACTGCATCACCTTCTGCTGTTTTAAATTGAAATTCCATACATCATATCTCTGTTTGTGTCGTTTTGTTATAGATTGACGTTGTAAAGTTTATGAGATCTTGGAGTTATACAGTAACTTTAGCTGAATACAAATCTATGTACAGTCAGACCTGTAATAACAGTCACCTGTACATAGGGCTCCCCTGGTTACAACTGCCATTCTAATTTTGCCCCGGCAAATTTCCTGTATAAATGTTCTGCGTGTAACAGTTACGTGCCTCCTGCAGTCAGCAGCCAGGTGTTTCCTAACCAACAGTCGTTTCTCCCAGCTTTAAATGATAACTGGAATATATCAAAAGTGACTGCTCTAAGGATGCAATCCATCGTTTAGATAAAGGCATATCATGTGAATTGACATATTAGTCACACTGCCAGTCTGACTCAAAGGCGTCATTATTTTGGGCTTGAAAGCAAGGCGGTTTTATCCTTACAGGAAAAGGTCGAAGCCATTTTGTTTGTTGGATGGTTGGAAAATGAGTTTTGTTATTGCATTAGAAATGGAAGTTGCTTTTTGTGCCAGTGTGAATGGTATAGTTCGATATCTGCATATATTTGCATGTGAATTAAAGCTATCTCTGATGAAAAAAGTTACTTTTCGAGAAAGGATACAAGTTACATCTCTTTTCATTGGTGTCAGCTGTCATTCAATATGTAAAACTTGTCTTTAAAGTCAGGTACATTTTTGGCTCATGCACCACACAAATAGTCATATGTGGATTATTTTAATTCCATATTCATCGCAGTACTCTCACATAATCTGACTATCTTTTTATCTTGGCGAGATGAATAACTGGCTAATCCAGATCTTGTTTTTGAAGCTGAAACAGCTGTTTCCAAACCTTGTTTATACAAGCTGGTTAACCAAAGAGTCAGTCCTCTGTTTTAGAATCATATGTAAACTGTCAATCAGTAGTGAAATTAGGGTTTTTTAGCGCACAAAACAGACCAAGATCATTGATTATTGAAAGTCAGTGATGATTTAATTTATAAAATGGATTAAAGTGAGCAGGATGCAGTATTCTTGTGTAGAACATAAATATGAGAGGGCAACATGTACACACATTTTATAATTTTGTTGAATAGTGCACATAGAACAATCTTGATAACATAATCATGATCATAATGTTTTAAGTTTTGCAACGCAAATTAACTGCAAGGAAATGACTATTATTCAACACTGAGTTGTAAATGTTGCAAACATATTTTCAATGACTTCTAAAAGTTTCTTTTCTTGTTAAAGTAAGACACATAATATTTTATTTTAGTTTGTATAACGCACGCTAATATATAACTTGCGCCCCAATGTTTGACCCAGCATAAGGTGAAAAACTCAGTTCTACCTTATAATATGCATGTGATATCCCACAGCTCATAATCTTAATGATTTTGCTCCATTTGTGTCAGAAAGCATCATCAGCCATTTTACATAGTTGTTTGTTTATAATTTATTACATGATGTTTGAGTTGTTTACAAAAGAGTTTTTGACTGTGCTTTTCTATGGGTACTTAAGACTTCAACATAGGCATGATAGTTGGCTTGTCACTCACAGTGTAGGAGTTTCTTACATGGTTCCTGTTGATCCTTTGACTGTTATATTCATTCAAATTTGATATCATCACAAGATACTATGTGAAAATTCAGATTCAGTGTTTATACTTATCTGGACTTACATAAAACTATTGTCTAGCAGTTTTATGCAACATATGACAAAATTTTGCAATTGCAACTTTTCTCACAATTTTTATTGATCCCTGTAAACGGTTTTGGTTGAGAAGTAATTTCCTCTACCGACTTATATTTCAACTGTATTTGATTGTATGTATGTATTTATGCCTGTTGCTGCCTTGTTGGATAAATGAATACAAGATGAAATATGCAGCGTCACTGTGTTATGCATTATTATTTACTGTAGTATGTGTTATGTTTGTGCCACGTAGGATATTGAACAAATGTTCAGTATATTTGTATAATTATGGTTATTAAAGATTAAAGATGCAAGGAAAAGTAAATAGGTACAGTGCATATATTGGATACATCAGGTAAATGTAAGTAGCATTAAATATTTGATTTATCCATCACATGTATTGATGACAATGATTGTTGTGTTGGTGGTGGTGATATTTATTTCATATTTTATAAATCTGTAAACATGTACGAAAGAACTGATAAAATCACGAATACCAAAAACAATCGTCAGTAAAATAATAACATCAAGAATGACAGCCATAATTAGCTATCTTAGCAAGTACATTTTGATCAATCACTTTACTCCCTTAATTTATGGTAGAGTTACTGCACTTTTTATATCCCTGCCATAAGGAGAAGGATATTATGTCAAGATGTTGTCCATGCATTTGTCTGTCCATCGCTCTGTAACCAATTTAGTTTCCATCAAGTAGCTGAGTTCTCTACCAGCTTCAGTTAACATACTTTGTGGATACCTTGTACTTGGGGTTAAGAAGAACTCTACCAATATTGGGGTTAAGACGCCAAAGATCCAGGTCACTAACTGAAAGAAAATGGTTTCCGCAGAGTAACTCAATTCTCGACCATTGTCAGTTATCAAACTTTGAGTATGGCTTGCACATGAGATAATGATGAGAAAGTTTGATTTTGATCAAGTTCTCTAAGATTGAAGTAATTTTTTTCTGCACAATGACTTGAGTTCTTCGCCACCTACAGTTACCAAACTTAGTGGATGGCTTGCACTTGGGGTACAATTTTGGTCCGAAAAGATGAAAGGTCAAGGTCACTGTGACTGAAAGAAGAAATATGGCTTCTACACAATAAAATTAGTTCTACATCACATACCTGGACTAAACTTTGTGGATGACTTATAATTGGGGAAGAAGTCTCTTGATTTTGTGGTCAAATGGGATAAAATGTATCGTCACTTTGAGTGAATTTATTACAATAGTCTGCACAGAGGACTATTAAATGTGGTGTGGGTTTATAATATGTCATATATGGTGTTTATGTTGAGTTAAAAAATTACAAGTGGATGGAATATGTGGCAGAATCTTTGTAGTTATTAATAACTTCATTTATATCTGGTAAATATCATGGTCATTGTTTGAAAGTCTACTTTAATGAATTTAGTAAGAGTTATTGCCCATTTCGACTTGAAATTAGAGGCAATTAGTCTTACGGTTGTTTTGAGACTATTATAGACTCATCGCCGTCATTCGTGTAGGGGAGGTATGTGGCAGAAGCGGAGGTATATTTGTGTAAGCTAATTGTTCACAATACCTCAAATTATTATTATTAGTAGTAGTAGTAGTAGTATACACAATCAGTTTTGTAGGAGATAAGATAGATGATATTTCAGTATGATGCATAAATTAGATAGAAGACATGAGCAGGCAATTGCACGAGGGAAAATTATTCAGAGGGAAAATTGTTCAGAAAGGAACAACTTTTATGGTTTTGTGGAAAATGGCTAAAATACTGTTAAGAAACAGTAATCACATTCATTGATCAAACTCTTCAGTTGATTGATCTCACTTGCAGAAATGAATGACACATAGGGATATTCAGTGTAGAATACAAGCATAAATTAAATTTCTCTGATATATATTTTTGGCCTTCAGCTATTATCCCATAGGGACAATATCAGTTTATTTTTGCTGATATTGGCTCCTACTTTCAGATCCAATGTTGTTTATTTCAGTACAATATTAGACCTTAATATTCATATTTACGTAGTAAGTCTGTTGACAATGTAATGAGCATATTTCCTCCTTCTAATATGATTATTAAATGAGCATACTATATATGCATGAAAACATTTTCAGACGGTGCTGGAATAGTGAACCTGTCAGCCCAGGATACTAACACAGTCAATGAAAACTCATCAGCCAGCTTCCACTGCCATGTTGATAGCAACCCACTTCCCACCATTACGTGGAGGAGAGATGACAACAACACTGTACTTAAGACCGAGTCTGGACTTGTAGAGAGTCAGTTCAGGATTGTATCTGCTCAATGCCTGGATACAGGCAACTATTCTTGCACCGCATACAATGGAATCTGGACATCAGCTAATGAGACATTTACATTTTTTGTGAGATGTAAGTAACATGATGATATTGTAAGGTAGATATGTTTTGTCTGAATTAGCACACATAAAACGAGCATTCCCATTAATGTTAAATAAAAATGAACAACAATTCACCAGTGTTCCCATTCATAAAAAAATTTAGATTAATCATGCATTAACAACACTTGGCACATACAAAACATTGGCCTTATATGTGGAGTTCACATACAGTAATTGAAGCCTGGCACATGCACTAAATTAAGTCTAAAAATCTGTATTTGCATCTGGATATAAATGTTACTCAGTAACTAAAAATTTCTCAATGATAGCAATGAAAAACCTGATCAAACACGTGTGCAATTTTTATGACACACTTGAATCTGTATTAATATTCTATGAATGCTCAGTACAGATCTAGAAAGAAAAAGGAGATAAACAGATTTTGGAGTGGGGTATGAGATTCCTGACTTACAAATTAATCAAGACAATGATATTCCTTAGGATTATCTTTATGAAAGAAAACAGTAAGAAATGAGGAAAAAAGAACAGGAAGCTTTTATAATATTTAGAGTTGTTAAACAACTTACTAATGAATCCATCTGTGCATTTGTTTTATGTTTCTGAAACACTAAATACAAATAAATTGTGAAATTTTTATTTTGTTGCTAATTCATTTATGTTTTTATTATTTGGCTCTACTACAATGCAAATATACGATTTTATTTTCTTTACAATGTGCACCCCCAATATTTGTGTTGCACTCCCATTTGAATGATCTGGGGGTATTTAAGTCCCCAATACAAGAAAGTAGTGGCAAGACTGAAGAACACGATGACACACTGTAGTATTATTTATCATAGTTAATGGGTCTCAATTTTTGTGGTTTTGTAAAAAGGGACATTTTCATGGATACTTAAACTCATGGTTTTTCCTGTCAAAGTTTGCATGTTTGTAGGTATTTAATTTCGTGGATTAACATCCACAAATACTCCAAATAAATAATACAAAAGAACAAAACTATGACGACAACAAAACGACAGCCGTTTCAATTTATTAGCATATATCACTTACACTCAACATCAAAGGGAGCGGACGCAGCCAAAAAAAATAAACTAATCAGTTATTAAAGTACATGTATATAATCTCTTCCTTAAAACATTGTCCATAAAGTTGCACTATCAATTATTTTCCAATGACCATGACATTAACACAGTAGCTGAAGAGTTGTAAAATTCAACTTAGATCCCCGTGTATTTGGATAATGTCATCATTCCATATGCGAACAAAAATGACCAGCTCCCGTTGCGCAATGCAATTAGCAAGTAGTGTTAACAGTCAAGATTTGATGCGTTCAGAGCCCACCAAAGTGAGAAGATGCTTACTAAATTGAAAAACAAAGGAATCATTCCTTTGTTTGAGGCTGCCTTATGTGTGAACCAACTACATCTACTAGACTTTACCTAAACCTTGTCAATCAAGCTGATTGATGCTGAATGGATAATTGCAACTCACGTGAAAGTTTGGAAAAGATCATACCTAATTTTCCATGGCTTCAAGAATACTGAACTTGTTTAATTCAACAATTTCAGGATTATTTACCAGACAAACATTTGTGTGTACCAGCTAACTTGATTCACGCGACATTAATTCATGGGTTTTGTCTGAAAATTAGTGAAGCGTGTAGTAATTAGTGTATAATAATGGTGTTTCATTAGGAATTGTGCCTCAAGCAATAGTGTTAGTGTTTTAGAGTCATGTTCTTCATGGGGATTAAGTATGGATGAATAAAATGAGTTGTGCTTTCACGAGGATTTAAAGTTTTCGGCAACAATTTCACTTGAATCAAGAATCGATTTGAATAAGTATTGAATCTAATTTGCATTTCTAGTATCATTTCTTATTCTTTCTTTCATTTACAGTAATAACAGTGTTTGAATACCATACATTTTGTTCTCATTTCTTTCTATCCTTGCTTATCTCACAACATATCGATTTAAGGCAGTAAATGGAAATTATAGCTACGTGTGTACTGAAATAATATAAAATACTTTATAAGTCTTTTCTTAAAGGGCTAAAAAAAAAAACTAAACACGTGTAAAAGCTAATATTTGTTACCAGTTTACATCAACAATGTTGATTTATTAAATAGCTTTGGTGTCTCTAAGAATGAAACACAGTACAAAAGGAGTAGGGGCTTCTTTATCATATGTCGCAAAGTTTTCATTGGGTTTTGAAATTTGTGGTTCAAGGCAACAACGAAATCTACGAAAATTGGTACCCCATGAGAATTAGTGTTACTACAGCAGCAAACAAAGTTCATTGGTTGGCCTGACTTGTTATATAGTAACATGATGCTATAGTAAAGAAAGAGCTCTGATTTGCCGGCATTAGCATATAGTAACATGATGATATGGACATTGTTTTGCCTGAATTAGTATATTGTGACATGACGAAATGATCAAAAAAGGTCTTTGTTTTGACAGCATTAGCACATAGTAAAGCTTAATATGTATCACCCTCCGGTTGGAGATATTATCAATGATAACAACCTTCAGGGTTTATGTTACAGCTGTTGAATGTCCGTTAATAAGTATCATAAATCAAGTTGGAGGTACATTACTGACATGAGAGTTGTAATATGCATTGTCTTGTTCTCTTATGAAAAGTTAAACATGCAACAATCTGTTATATCATTCCTTTGCTGTTTATTCCATATAATAACACAAAATCTGTCCTGAAGTTTTGTGCTGCTGTATCCAAGTAACTGCTTAACAAAAGTAGGATTGTGTTATTATAAGTAATCTGATACGAAATAAATTGAAACTCATTGTTTGTTTAGCACATGTTGACTGACTCTAGACAACAGAACACTTTATTAAGAACAGATCAGAATACCTTATTTACCATTCATCAAAGGAAAAATCACGAGGAACAAATCATGCAATCATATTATGTCATTTAATTGACATAGTAGTGTGTTCCTCAAGAAATAAATACTGTACAATTATACAAATTTGAACACAAAAATAATTATTTTTTGTTTGAGTTTTTAGAAATTATTCATTTTAAATATTCTGGGTGTTTAAGTTTTTTAATTGACTGGAAATGAGGTGATGATACTGTAATCATAGAGATGCTAAATGATCATACCTTAGAGTATTGGCAAACTTGTATATATCCCGCACCCATTAATTAAATAAATTCATAGAGGATATCTACGTTTTTTGAGTATACATAAGGAAATATTTCACTAGTGAAGTAGAGGCATTGTATAATCATCAGTGGCGAAAAAAAAATCTTTTTATTACATATTTTTTAAGGCAAAAACTGTCGATTTTCATGGCGTTTTATCCATTATGTGCCAATGCAACTAATGACTGTGTTACTTCATTGATAAAAAGAGGTTCCGAAATGTTCAATACTTTTAGGACAGTGACCTTTTCTAAACTTAGCTTGTACAAATAATGCTTTAAATTGTGTATTTTGTCAAATTAATGACTGTTTTCAAATGAAAATGAAGATATCTTTATTTTTGCTAACTCATTTCTTGTGTGGATTTATGCAGTTGGGGTTAAATACTGTAGCAACATCACAGAGTAGTAAGATCTGATAAATTTCCGAGTGTAACATCTTTAAACAAAATATTTTAATGATTGTGAGTTGACTTGTATGGTGTTTCGAGTATCACTTAATTTTGGTTTGCAATCAACACTGATCAATACCCGATTTCTCCATCGTCTTCAGGCATGGTTATCAATGTGTTGAGAGCTACTTAAACAGTGTTATTACTATATTTAACCAAACATAATTTCCTAAAACTGTGTGAGAGAGAGAGAGAGAGAGAGAGAGAGAGAGAGAGAGAGAGAGAGAGAGAGAGAGAGAGAGCGAGAGAGAGAGAGAGAGGGAGAGGGAGGGAGGGAGCAAAAGAAGAAGTGAAAATAGTTCTAAATATGGAAATACACATTTGAATAACATATATAAGGAAAGATATTTTCCTAAATGAGAAAAGAAAGTAGTTCCAAAAGTGATATTGCCTCTGTGGTGATAAAAGTGGTATCACTTCTTTGGCAATTTAATTTTTCCTTTACTGATATATTTCAGTATCTCATTATGAAATATATAATAAATAAACAGATCGATAAATAAATAAGTGTGTGAAAATCTTCAAGGGCATATTAAATCCGCATTTATGCAAATATAAAAAACAGCACACCGTATATGCATCATGGATTATAGAGAAACCATGCTTTCACAGTGGATATTTAATCAATCCATACTGTATCCATCATGGACCTAGCAATGTGGTCATGGTATTTTCTTTGCAGCTGAGCTACTGCAGACAGTACAAAATGCTCTTTTTAAGCTGAACAGTATAGCTCTTAATATTCAAAGATTTGTCCATATAATGCATTAACACACATGTATTAATAGAGATGAAGGATACATATCTTTAAACAAAGAATCATATAAGAATAATATAGGTACTTTCCAAAACATTAAAAAGTAATATTATAATGATTATAATGACCATATCTATGTGGCAACATCAGAGAGAAATTCTGCTTTTGAAAAATGAAAACTCATGTATCCACATGTTAATATGAGAAGAAAGAATCTACTGAAATGCAGTCGGAAACAAGATTGGATGAACTATTAAGCTAACGAGTTAAAGAATGTAAAAAACGTTGTAATATTTTTTAAAATTCCACCAGCCATTTACCAATCTTTTCCTTAACATGTCCCGGCACAATGAAATGCATCCATTATATGTCTTCTAGTCAATTCTCTCTGTAGCACTTCAGAATGTGAGAAATGTTTGCAAGAATTGAGGAGCCACAGTACACAATATGTGTTTAACCTTATGTTACGGAATTATATATATTTTCCCTTTTTATAATGGTATAGTTTATTAGTTTATGATCTCTGTTCTTAGTCTAAACAGCTGTCGTCTTATGAGTATACATACGGTAGCCTCGATCAATATTTCACCTATTTGCTTGTAGCTTTAGTCATGTGACGTATTTTCCGCGCGAAAGAGAGTAATGAACTTTTGACCTAGTTCTTCTACTATTAAGAGTAAACATATTGACTTGGAATTATAGTTTAAGGTCACATTCGAAGAATGAATGAATACAGTATTTACTGTTTAAAACACTGGTACTCGAGCACCTTAGCAGAATCACGCATAACCTAATTCCTGATTGGTTCGGAGAGGGTTGCATTATTTTGAATACCCTGTTTATTGAAGACGTAGTACGGGTTTTTATTTCGATTCTGCGCATTAATGCTATATAAATAGGAAATAATCCTGTGTTTAAATATTCTTTACAGTTACATTTGAAGAGAGAGGTCATTACGAAATTGGTTCAGTTTGTGTTTTGGATATACTTATTTGTAGATTTAGTTATTATTAATACAGTACATTTAGGATTCAGTACTGTCTTTATCTGAATTATTATACAGCTCGGTGGAATTATCGGGAACATTTCTAAAACTTGTGAGATTCCAGATTCACAAGGATTATTTGGATATACTTAATCTTATCAACATATTAGCACAGGGAAGGCTATTTCATTCGGAATACTACATTCGGAATATTTGGATTAACTTCCGGAACAGTGAACTTTAAAGTAATTTAGGACTTTTAAGGATATTCTATACTGTAAGTTATTTCTAATTCTTTCACTTTAATTGTTTGTTGAAATATTTTAATATTTTAGAAAATTAAAGATTCGTATTTTAAATCTTGAAAGCTTGTGTGAGTCTTTTTTTTGTTGTTACATAACCCCTAGTCGTAACACTTATCATAGTCCTACTCCTAATAAGAAGATGCTACTGAGGACATGTTGCTATATTCCTTCGCTAACAGCTAACAAAAATATAGCTACTACTGCTGATTAGCAAAAACAACGAGTTACATATTGGCATATTTAAGGGCAAAGACTTAATCATTTAAATATTTTTGGTAGGAGTTGAACTTGTATAATCAAGTTGATACAAATACACTTTATTTGGCAGAATGTGTTCTTCCAGTGCATATGACACATACTGCACACACATATTGTTTTAAGCTGTTAATCTTCAAATAAGTTCGTACATATTAATCCAGTTTACTTTTTTAAGATGTTGGTTTGCAAAATAATTGCTGTCAAAAGACATGTACAAAATCATAATTGGAGGTTGGTGTGGGTGTGGGTGGGGATTAGCAATGAAACCAACACTATGAATTTCCTAAAATCTTTGGAAACTGAAACTCAGTTTAAAGTCACTTGAGCAAACTATGAGTTCTGAAGAAGAATTAACAGGAATGTTAA
Source organism: Margaritifera margaritifera (assembly GCA_029931535.1). NCBI lineage: Eukaryota > Metazoa > Mollusca > Bivalvia > Unionida > Margaritiferidae > Margaritifera > Margaritifera margaritifera. The sequence goes on from JAQPZY010000288.1 coordinate 27,639, forward strand.
TCCAAGGTTAAATGACTAAAGGTATACAAGTACAGTTAAATCCCTCAAAACCGAAAATCCTTGGGACCCCACAAAAATGTCGCTTCTGATAATTTTTTATTTTTACCTCGGTTTATGCAGATTTGAAACAGTTTTTTTCTAAGCGCGCATGTGACGAGAAAGAGAGAGACAGAGAGAGACAGAGACAGACAGACATAGAATGTAATTATGAGGGCAGCAGTGTCTGTGCGTGTAAGAGTGATCAAAATTAAGAAAGCTGTGGGTTTTTTATTTTAAATACATGTATTTAGTGAAGAATTAGCTAAATAATATATTTTCGTCCAAATATCGCATCCTGTCACATAAATAAATACAGTTGTTCCACATATAAATATAGTCTTCCTAACAAGAAACATCAGAGTTATGAGATACTTGTATAACTTTACTATAAGTCCATTATAATTATGAATGATACTCCTCAATTTTTAGGTACTCCGCATGATTCATAATGTTCACAGTTCAAGAGCCTGACTTGAAGAAGGCGTGGAGTGTTGTCTGTTTTCTTCTTTCATCTTTAACCAGTGTGGCTTGTGCTAACGACTACACTCCTTGTGCCGTAGCCAAATAACGCTTATTCTTAGCAATCGCGAAGCTATTCAGTCTCTGTATAAGGTCTAAAACTTTAGGGTATGTCATTGAGTGAATCTGACTTTTAAAATACATATTTGCTTTTCTTCCTTATCAAAGCATCTAAAGCAAGGCCACATGTTTACAAAAACAAAACAAAAACAAACAAACAAGCAAACAATGTTTTATTGATAATGTATACAAATGAATAGCATCAATCACAATTAGATAATAAGCAGATAAACATAGTCTGTCTTAAATGTCTTACCCACAAGCATTTTTTTTATTAATAATTCGCCTTCAAAGCTGGCTCTTTTGTATGATGCAAAGTCTTCATATTGGCCTATTGTCAGCCCTAATTTGTGTCTGCATGTGTGTCAAGTATTGTTTTAACCTCGCTTGCCCTTGGGATACTTTTCTGGTCTTTGTCTCACAGATCAGCCCACTACAATACTTGCTAACCATAGTTAATCTGCTCCAGCGTGTGCCAGGAATTTAGCAGCTGAAACATATTTTCAAGTTTGAATTGAGTTTTGGTTTTATGGGGTTTTTTCAAGCGTAAAATTGCAATTTGCAATCGAATTTGTTTTTGTATTCACACTTGAAGGGTTTCGGTTTACTGGGAAAAAATGATAATATTGAAGAAAGAACAAATTGGGACTTTAAAAAGATCCGGTCTTGAGAGGATTTCGGTATAATAACGTTTCGGTTTTGAGGAGTTTCACTGTAAATAGTGCAGAAAAAGGGGTTGAGTTTAGGTAATAGGTAAGGGACAATTTAGAAAACTTTTTTGTTTATGAAGTTAATATATATTTTCAATTTTAAATCTCAGTCTAATACTTTGAAAAAAACCCATTAGTGAATGAAACAGACAGAGTTAAAGCAATGTAAATTGTACATAATAGATGGCCGTAGCTTTTTTTTAAAACCTGATAATTGTCCAGAGCAGTCTGGCCAACAAGGAGATGCAATTACTTGCTCCTGGACGTGCAACTTCATGTGTATGAAAACTTTCTTCTCCCTTTATCTCTTTCCAGTACTCGATAGGGAAATGTACTCTTCTTGATTATTGCACTCCGCCTTTCTGAGCAAGATAATTTGAGTGGAAAAAAAAGAATTGCTTTAATGATTTGTATTTCATTTATGTATGCCCAAAGAGAATCATAAGGGCTTAAAACTTGGATTTTGTTTTTGCAGATATCTATCTATCTATCTATCTATCTATCTATCTATCTATCTATCTATCTATCTATCTATCTATCTATCTATATATGAATATACTGTCAGCAAACTCAAGTATATCATTTAAGTATAGAGCTTCAATAATATGCAATCGAAACCCTAAACACAGAGGTTGGTCATTAATACCTAGCTAATGTGTAAACAAACCAGTCTGCCCAGATCCAGGAAAGAAAGTAATAGGAAAAAAGTAATGGAAAAGTGTAAGGAGATATGATCAAAATAAAACAGTAATGAAAAATAGGTCACAAATTGTGTAGATATTTATAATAACTTTTCTTTAAGGTTAAAATGAATGTATTCTTATAATTCTTATTATTATGAACAGGTTATTTTGCAGACAAAAAAATGAAACACTTGCTTTATCACTAATATAGGAACATATGGGAATCCATAATGTACAATAAATTGAAATAAAAATTGAAATAAAAATGTGTTTATTGAGTAACTAAGGACCAGTTGCTTGTTCAGTTATAGCTCATCAAGCTATGATTGTTTTGTGTAATATCATAATCAAAGCAAAAACATGTGGGAATCCACAACATTTGCATTGTAATTACATTTTGAGTGAAGCAAAAAAAGAAAAATGCACTCATCACATGGCATCACTTGTTATTTATTTGCTCTACTGTAAAGTTTAATTACCTCAAGAGTGTTCACACTATTACTCTTTCTATCCAACTAATGTGCATAATAATTGCCATTAGAGTTTTGATCTGTAAAAATACAAGTTCTATGTAATAAGACAGCTGAGTATGTTTACATGGTATTGATTGAAATATTCAAAATTTTCATCTGCAGTGCTTGATAAAACATATAGACTTTTGTATTAAATGTATAACTGTATACCCTACAATTCTGTTATATAATGTATGATAAGTTATGCTCTAATGCATTGTTTTACATTTCATATCCTTGTTGATGAAATAATAACATTATATTACTTTTAAGTCCTGTACAGTTGAACTATATCTCATAGAAATTTGATTGTGACTTTGCTGTGTTTTGTTTTCCTGCGACTTTATTCCCCAAGTGAAAGTGACTTTTGTTCCTGTGAGTTTCTTTCCGTTTCCCATCTTCCCAAGGATTATCTTTTAATAACAGTTAATCAGTCATGTAGTGTCATCTTGCAGCTGATAAAATTGTTGTGACTGCCAATGAAATATCCCAATTAAAAGCTTTAAATAAGAATTGCGTTGGAGGTGCGAGCCAGTATTGTTTTAAAATCATTCATTGTGATTGAAGGAATATTGGATCTACAAGTCTTTGCAAGTGCTACTGGAAGGACAAAAAACTGCAACTGCTAAATAAGTTAGAAAAGCTAACTTTTGCATTAATCACACAATGTAAGATGACTTATTGCAATAGCGGTTGCTTTCATGTGTTATGAATGCTCTCTCTCTCCTACTATTATGCAAACTTAGTTATGACATGACTTTCTTTCTGCCCTAGATATTATTGTATTTTGCTGTAAAAGACTCTTTAGTTTTCAAATGTAGGTTTATTTATAGTTTAAAAGCAAAATATTTTAATACTTGTTTTTCTTGTTTAACTTGTACTGTATTATGCATAAACTGAACACATCATTTATATGATTAATGCATGTATATCACCCCAAATTACTAAGCCACATGTTTGTCAAGGCTATAAAATGAATTTCTAAATGCACCTGCATCGATTGCTCTTACTAAGTGGCTTCATATTTTTAATGGCTTTAAAGAGGCATCCCAGATTAAACTTTCTTATCTATTCCAAACTGCGATTGAGGGAAGTTTTGGTTTCAGAGGTCATAAATTGAATTTTTTCCTGTTTATTGTGAGCCTTTCAAATTAATTTGTAAGTTTGCAGCAAATATTGTCATAATACATTTAAAAGTATTCACTGAAGGATTTTACGATCATGCATTACAATGTGCTATCAAAGTTTTGACAACTCCAACAGAATCAAGTCCGAAAGGTTTTCTAAATAATTCCCATGACATGCCTTATTCTAATTTAAACAATTGTTATCTTTGTTAACGTACCAGCCCACAAGCAATATAAGGTTTGGAACAGTTGTCATAACAAATACTAATCTATAGTCCAAAGCACAATAATTGCAGGTTAATAAACAAGTTAATTACATTTTTTTAAATACAAAGAGCGTTGCTAAGCAGCAATTTATTCCTTTATTTATTCTGCATAAAGAGAAGAGTCAAAATTTGTATTTCTTCTTCAGATACATTTCTTAATCATAATACCTTAGGAATACAACTACTACCTTCCAAATCCAGACCTCTGAAGCTAATTTTAGCTTTAAAAAGCTAAACGTTGTCTGTTCACATAGGTGAGAGTGTGACAAGAGTGATCTCCCCTTGTATATAGGGCTTGGCACCAAATCATGTACATACCAAAGTTACTACTTCCGCTCATGTATTTCTGACTATTTCTCACTCTTTTTCTTTATGAGGTGATTGTTCACTAGTATCCACTTCACCTTAAGTTTATGCAATGCTTTTTGCTCACTGACTGTGTCATTACAGACCAGAAGGTATTGCATGTAATTTCAATAGATATTTAACTGTGCACTAGGATCCAATTTATGGCAAATGTATGTGATGCTTGACTAATTTCATCTGTTATGTGTTGTCAGTTAGCTTATTTAGTTTATAGGTGTCAATACCATATGCATGACAAAGTGCACTCAGTGCAAGCATTGTAAAGTGGTGGTGGATAGTCATATAGCATCCCTGGAATGAAAGGGGTGTAATATCCAAATTTGCACACGCTAGCTATACAATCAGTGAGCTGCAGTCTTGGCCAGACAAACACGTTCTAAAAGAAAATCGAGTAAGCGCACGCACCATTACAATAGAGGATTTCTTTAGCATAGCTGCCACCACCACAATGAGAATTTTATTTTAGCAGAGACATTAAAAGCTCTCTGGTGAAAAAACAAATAGACGAACCATCTCATCTAAGATGTCACATACAACCATAGCTCTACCTTTACCTGCTCAACGGGAATACAATATGTATACGGCTGTACCATTAGGTATAATACCAAGTAGGTATGACAGCCCTTCTACAATTCCTAGGATATTTGAGTCAGATCAACAGTAGTCAGCACCAGCTAAAATGATGCAAGGAGAGAATGTTATGGGGATCCAATATACCCTAATCTATCCAACATCACGAACCTGGCACAGAAAAAAGGAAATTATTACCTGGTTTCATGAAGACTGGGCCCAGTCATCAGATATAGAGCATTCATGGTCAGTGCCAAATACGATCATGCCTACATAAATTCCCCTTTGTGACGACTTACGATGGTCCAGTACCATGTATTCCGTATGGTACACTTGTACTCACAGAGAAGAGAAGCCCCATCAGCATAGTGCCACGATGGATCCATGTCATAGGATGGCCAGTATCGTGCCGCAGCGCTAGGTTTTTCTTATGGGCCCAGGGCAGTCTGTAACCATGAAGATGTCCATACCAATTACGGAAACAAGTAGGCCTGCTACCTTTACGGATCCAATTTAGCCCAATGTCATCACTGACCAACATTTGAACAGCTACAGGATAGCCCATCACAGCTTATCACTATGTTAGTGGCCATGGCAACGTGTCAGTCCTGGATACCCAAAACCTGTTCCAGGCCAGAGATGATTCACTCGGTGATCATCTTCAAGTTACAATATTGCAAACTCGATGGACTGCAAGTATGGTTCACAGCTAGTCTTGGCAAGCTTTGGCAACACTGTCTCAGATATCGCAGGAGGTATCTTTAGCATCACACTCTTCCTCAGATGACCAAACATGCTTGCAAACTCCATCATCTTTACATGACCCAATGATTTCGCTTGTTAACGCCATAATTTTGCCGGCCTCTTCCTGCTCTTGTCATCAGTAGTGCACTGAGTCATGGCATTCATATATCTTTTGGTGAAGAAAGACAGGCCAACATTTTAGCACCTAACACAGTCTGGTTGAGTGGCAGACTTGCTGCACTGTGTAGAGAGCTAATTACAAGACCCAAGTGTCAACATACCTTTTTCTCTCAACAACAACTCCCATCCAATTTTAACAAATCTTACTATAAAACATTTACACCTGTGTTTCTTGTACAACCCCCAGATGTTTACCAGGACATAGGAAGCCTGGAAATGTCAAAGTCTTCATCAGTATGTCAGTATGGATGGACCATAAACATTATATTGACACACAACAATTGGCCCAAAGTGTTGTTACAGTAGTCTCTGTGTTTGACCTGGCATGCATGTGAAGCTTACAGCAGGTGGAACATAGTCCAGCTTTGTCCGCCATTATGCCTGCTGGACATTCTTGGGAATCAGTATTGATAATAATGCCATAACAGCGGCAGTGAATCTACAGTTAGCGGAAAGAGATGCATTGCTCTCCACTTCCGCCTTGCTCAGTCAACATCACGAGGCCACACATATCAGAGCCAAAGTTGTCAAACCAGCTTTTTAATATCAGTAATAGCCTACTCTGTTGCTATTGCTTAGCTAATCTATTTCCAAGACGGAAAATACCCAACCGTATGATGATAATTCATCCTCCCATAGGGTTGACTAGAAAGTTCTAGTGAATACAACCCCCTGTGTGAACCCCGTCATAGCCACTTGCAATCCACAATTCATCATTATTTTTCCAGTCGCCATCTTCATGAATACAGTGAAAATTATCACTTGAGAAAGACTTAGCTAGACGGGTATACGTAGCGATTTATGCTCTTTCTTTACGTTTCTCGTAATTTACAGGTGGTATTAACCCTTGACCATTATTTTCCTTGTCTGGAAATATTTGCTCTCTTGAGAGTTTTGTCAATTTGATACCAACAAACGTCCAGTTCACATTCTTGGTTAGTAAGTTATTTCCCCTTCACGTATTATTTTGTAGGGGGATTAATTATTGTCGTTTGAGAATTCCGCATTGATTTCTTAAGCTCGAGTAGGTAAATTTATCTTTTTTCCCTATCCCTGCCACCGGCCAGTTGATTTTCTTTTGTTTGTTTTTGAAAAACTCATGAAAGCATCGGAATATAAATTCCCTTCAATCTGACAGGTTGACTATTTTATTAAGCTCAATAAAGCAGGTCGCACACCTATATGTAGTTATATATATATATATATATATATATATATATATATATATATATATATATATATATATATATATTATATATATATATGCATATATATATGTATATATATATATATATATATATATATATATATATATATATATTTATATATATATATATAATGCAATTATAATCATAATGATGTTTTCGGCATTTCTTTGTTTACAGCTATGTCAAAGCACCCGACCTGCCTTTATTGCACTAACTGCACGAGGACAGACGCTTTTCCTGTTTGCTGTCAATGATCCGACGAGGTTTGGGACCTCGCCGAATGTAGAAAAACCTTTAAGGGACGTAAGAAGGTCTCTTCTTCTTCATCTGAATTTTTTTATTTCATCTCTTTGTCCCGCGGGGCTCAGAAACGGATTAGTAGGCGGGTGGGGAGGCAGAAAGGGAGTCGCGCTTTCTCGAAAGGGAAGAGCAGCACCCTCTCCACTTCGCTAGTACAGAGAGTGAGTCACGCCCTCCTGTGAGGGAGGACCAACACCCTCTTTCGTCACGTAGGACAGAGAGTGAGTCGCGCCCTCCCGCGAGGGAGGAGCAGCACCTTCTATTGCTCCACAGTTCGGTGTCGGCAGAAAGTGAGTCGCGCCCCCCATGAGGGGAGAGAAGCACCCTTTCAGTGACTTGGCCCGTTGTTGGCGCTAGGATCGTGCCACCCTGAAAGGGCTGAGACTCGATCTAAGTCTGTCAGATCTGGGAGAGGATCTTCATACAGATCAGAGTCTCCTGAACGGTCACCAACTGTGACCGGTCACCGGTCACCAGGTACCGATCACCGGTCTCCGGGCGAGAGTCAACAGTCACCAGTCATAGGGCTTCGAGTTCCAGTTTACAAGTCACTCGAGTCTGATCAGTTTGGGGAGAGGGACCGGGTCGAAATCCCCTCCCTGACCATGGGCCCATGGCAGTTAGATCGACGCCGCAGCCCACAGAATGAGGAAAGGGGACAGACCGTCCCCCCATCGCACCAGGAGGGTTGAGAGTCGCTCTCACACATCTGCCATTCTGCTAGTTATCGGGTTCACACCCCTTAATGACTCCTTAAACCTCACGCTTTAGACGCCGCAGCGAGACAAGTGGGTATTTCCACAGGGACTTTGGCTTGCCTTCCAGTTAAAACACTGGAGGCTTTAGAGCAAAATGACAGGTCACTAGTAACCGTAGCTTCGGATACTGATCTCTTTTCCGGTGCCTCCAACAACATGCTTAGGGAGGAATCTCTGACGCCACTTGCTCTTCATCTTTTGTCGGAAGCAGTGGAGAAAACATCAAGGCATGCGTTATCCTTGTCCATGGCTTTATCGGCGGAACTTCTTCACCTTCGCAGGGATGTTGCTTTGGGCACATCCAAGGTATTACTGGAGCATGGTAAGAACCTTTTGAGGGCCGGTCCCCTGGAGGCAGATACTCTTTTTGGAGGGATCATTACCGCTGTGGCTTCCCAAGACTTGAGAGACCAACATTGTTCTCTTGCATCCGCGCCTGGCCCGTTGAAACCGGCCAGGAAGCGAAGTCATCCGGAACGGCCACAAGGCCCTTCACCCAAATTTTTAAAGCCACTCTATCCCAGTCTAAGCAACAACCCCAGTTCAGACCTGCCCATCGTCAGTCGGCGCCTAAAAGGAAACGCCGCAGAGGACAAGGAAAGAGGTTTACGGGCCCTTCCTAAGCAAAAGGGGGATAGGTCCTAGGGACTAAACCTTTTTCAGAGGCTTGGTCCTGCATTACGGTCGATGTCTGGGTCCTTTTTATCATAAGTGGAGGGTACCGTCTTCGGTTTCGAGATCTTTTTCCTCTAGTAAGAACCCCATGAGGTACACTCCCTTCTCCAGAAGGGTGCAGTGGAGAGGATGTTCAACGACCATTCTCAAGCTTTCTACTCCCGCATTTTCGTGGTACCCAGGAAAATGGGGAAAGTTTCGTCTAATTGTCAATCTTTCCTCCCTAAACAAATTTCTGCAGGACGAACCCTTCAAGATGGACACAGCATCTTCAGTCAGGAATGCCAAAAGGCCCGGGCAATGGGCAGTCTCCGTCGATCTTCAGGATGCGTATCTTTACATCCCTATCTTTCCCTCTGACAAGAAGAACCTCCAGGTTTGCTTGGACGGAGAGGTCTTCCAATTTCGCGCTCTGCCGTTCGGTCTATCCTCGAAACCCAGATCATTTACCAGTGTCATGGGAGTAGTTGCAGCCCACTTAAGGCCACTGGGTATTCCAGTCCTACAATATTTCGACGATTGGTTGATCCACAATAGCATGCTCGAGTCCCTCAGAATCGACCTGTCTTGCTGTTGGTCTATAGTGACCAGACTGGATCTCTTGCACAACCGGGAGAAGTCAGAGCTTTCTCCATCTCAAGATTTCGTATACGTGGGGGTGAATTTCCTTATGAACAGGGGATTAGTCGGTTTCACTCGGGACAGAGTAGACAGGATCCTATCCCTGTTGTAGACGCTGTGAGCCAAGACCACGTTGTCGGCTCGTCTTTTTCATTTTCTGCTGGGGACCTTGAACTCCGCAGTGGACCTGGTCCCCTCAGACTACACTTGCGTTCTCTCCAGTTTCTCCTTCTGGCAAACTGGAAACCGTACAGGGACCCTCTGACTGTTCGGATTTCTCTAGGTCAGGTCTCCCACCATCATTTGTCTTGGTGGATCAATCGGGACCGGTTTCTTGCCCGAATTTCTATACACGCCCCCGATCCCCACTCATATCGGTTAGCATACACATCAGATTGAGGGTATGGGCACTCATCTGGAGCCGGAAGGTCTGATTCTTCAGGGTTCGTTGTCCCTAGAAGAATGTACCCTCCACATAAACAATGAGGTCAGTATTCTTAGCTCTTCAGGGGTTTGTCAACAACATATGAGGTCGCTTCGTGATGATCTCCTTCGACAACACGTCGGTAGTGGCTTACCTCAGAAGACAAGGAGGCACACATGCACCTTATCTCTGCATGGAGGTTTGGAACCTCCTTCGTTGGGCAACCTCGGGAGGGATTACCCTTCTGGTTCGCCACATTCCTGCAAAAATAATATTTGGGCGGACAGTCTGTCCAGGAAAAGACGAATAGTCATCACGGAATGGTCTCTGCACCAATCAGTAGCAGATTCCCTGTTCAGACTTTGGGGGACACCTTTGGTGGACTTATTTGCCACGAGGCTAAACAACAAGCTCCACTTTTACGTCTCCCCAGTCTCTTATCAGAGTCTGGCCAGTGGATGATTTCAGCCTGAATTGGGATCGACTGTTTGCCTAAGCCTTCCACCCTTCAGGATGATTCCTCAAGTACTTCACATAGTAAGGAACTCCACTGCTCGGCTCGTGTTGAGAGCTCATCGGAGGCCCCAATGATCGTGCTTCAACAATCGTCTCGACCTGCTGGTAGACCAGCCCAGGATGTTACCCCAGAGGTGGGACCTTCTGTTGCAGCACAGGGGTTCGCTTCTACACAATAGCCCACATATTCTCCACCTTCACGCTTGGCTCATCTCAAATGATCTCTCCGCCAGAAGAAATTTTCGAGCAAAGTCGCCAAGTGCATCATTCAACCCAAGAGGCGATCTACTTCAAAGGTCTACAATGCCAAGTGGCGAATCTTTTGCGATTGGCGCAGAAGGAAGTGTATCAATCTTATGTGTCGCTCTTTGAGCACAGTGGCTGATTTTCTTCTCTTCCTGTTTGAAGGGAGACAATGCTCAGTTTATACTATCAATGGTTATAGGGCAGCCCATTCTACCACTCTCAAATTTTCGAAGGGCCCGGCTATCGGTGCTGACTCTCACTTAGCAGACCTGATCAGGTATTTTAAACTGCAAAGACCAGTGTCTCGCTCGTTGATGCCTAGGTGGAATCTCTCATGTGTCTTGTGGTCTCGTAATAAATCCCCCTATGAACCTTTAAGTGACGCTTCTTTCGAGAATCTTACCCTCAAGATTGGTTTCTTGCTCTCCTTAGTGTCTGCGAGACGAATGAGCGAGCTTCGTGCTCTATCCAGAGATCAAGGCTTTGTTTGAGATTCAGTGGGAATTATGAGTCGGTTTCTCTCCTTTGCCAACTAGGTTTTTTTTAGAAAAAAACCAGCTTCCGTCGGTCGCTCCACTTCTGATTGAGATCCCCAGTCTCAGTTGTATCTGTGATGGGGATGATCAAGATAGACATTTATGTTCAGTTAGAGCTTTACTGTTTTATTTAGCAGCTTCTAAAGGAGTAAGGAAGAGAAGGAAGCGTCTTTTCCTCCCTCTTCAAGGTTCAGCTGATATTTCAGCTTCCATTGTTTCGGGATGGATTACTAAAATTATCAAGAGATCTTACCAGTCCCTTACCGAGAGGGATCTTTCCTTCATGAAAATTAAAGCTCATGAGATTCGATCCATTGCTACCTCATGGACCTATTGAACTCATTCGTCTCTGAAGGATGCGATGAAAGCCGCGTTTTGCCGATCTCACACGACCTTCTGTTTTTACCTTCGGTAGTTGGCTCACCAAAGTGAAGGCATATTTTCCATGTGTCCACTAGTCATAGCTCAAAAAGTGACCCATGCGGATACCATCCGGCAGTAGTCAATGCCTCTACAGTGAGGGTGAGCATTGCTTGTTATTTTCCTTAACCAGTTTTTGAGATCATCAGCCTCCCACCAAACTGGCAAATCCAGCTAAGCAATTGCAACAGAGTAAGCTATTACTGATATTAAAATGTAGTTTTGTAGAGCGTAAAACAAATTTTAATTATGTAATACTTACATGTTGCCTCCTCCCTCCCCGCACTGATGTCCCACTAGTAAGGCAACGCCCTGAAAAAGAATGATGAATTGTGGGCTACACGTGGTTATGACGGGGTTTACACAGGGGTTTGTATTCATTAGAACTTTCTAGTCAACCCTATGGGAGGATGAATTATCATCATACGGTCGGGATATTTTCCGTCATGGAAAAAGATTAGCTAAGCAATAGCAATAGGTAAGTATTACATAACAAAATTAGTTTTACCCCCCAAAGAACTACATCTTAATGGTCATGTGGAGAAAGTCCATAAGCAGGCTTTTAATGAGACAAATCTCGCACAGTCCCACCATGACAGACCTCAGCGATCTTTCCATAACAGAGGAGAGAACGAGAACTTACCATCCTATAGAATGCCTAATGAGGAAATAGTCCTGCAGGTCCTATACTCATTAAAAATGCAGCTTTTAAGGGCCAATGCCTACAAGAAACAGAGAAAGGGATCATTTTCACTCCAGTTTCTCACCATGCCAGGCTCCTTCACGAAAGAGTGGTGCCATTCCTATGCGGCCCTTGTCACATACCCTGCCACTTTGCTATGGAATGGAAATGACAATTCTTGGATCCTGCAAGTAATCTTGGAGGAGCTCAAGATCACATTTAGCACATCTCTCAGATGGTTCAATGCCCCCGCTGCAAAGGCATCTCAAAAGATATATTCAAGGCCAATGTTCTGCAGCAGAAAGTAGACAGTCTTCTCACAAAAAGAATGGTAGGGATTGTTTGAGCACATGGTCACTGGGATTTTATTCAAGATTGTTACAAGTGCCAAAGGACAATGGAACACTTCAGTCAGTCATAGATGTGAGCTTTTACAGCCATTTGATCCAGGCGCCACAGTTCAAAATGGAGACGCCAAGACTGGGTTTCAGTGATGTTTATGGAGGAGACAGTGATATCGTTAAATATAAAAGTTGTGCACCTACATATTCCAATTCACAAGTTCACCAGGAAATTCCTGAGGTTTGCTTTCAGGGACACAGTATTCTCAACATATGGGTCTTCAAAAGAACTATGTACAGGGTAGTGACTCACTTGAGGACCATTTCCACATCTGTGACATCCAGCTACCAGGACAACAAAAGCAGTGGGTGAGTTATTTTTTTAAGTCAAGACATGAATTCCTTTGTTTCTTTCCTTCTCCACTTTAGATTTCGTGTCAATAAGAACAAATCGATATGTCGTCCTGTCCCAACATTTCACTCACATGGTGGTGGAGTTCAAAACACATGTGAACAAAGTGTATCTCCATCAGGAACGTGCCTTGATGATCATATTGAGGTCACACCTTAGGAAATGGGAAAACATCATTTGGCTTACAGCAGGTGTTCCCTTACAGGTCAGTCTTCCAGGAGTTGATTCAACATTTATTAAGATGGAGCTAGGAGGAACATTAATTATTCCTGAGCCCACTCCCTCTTAATAGAGGTTTCTGACTTTCTGCATTTGAAACTTTCTTTTTTGAGATGTAATGAAATTATACTAAAGAGATATTTCAGTCGGGGATGGAAATTAACGGTAGTCCACTGAGGCAAGTAAATTTACTGTCAGACTAGTAGTTTTCATAATTTTAATAGTCTGACTGCTAGTAAAGTTTCAGTTGTTTCCAGTCAACATTTCATGGTAAGGACTAGACAAGATTCAGCAGGTCTAGTAACTTTCTCAATCTACTAATCATTCTGGCTACAAAGAAATTTATATTAAATTCTAGGTCTGGATACTTCAGTGCATCAACTCTAGTGCAAAGTCAAGTCATGTGTAAGCATGGGTACTGAGACATGCTATATACACATGCAAACTATTTGTGAAAATTGTGCAAAGTACACTTAATGCAGTCAAGAAAAAAGTGCTCATCTTGCAGGCGTTGTTAAGCTGTGTACAGATTATTTGCGAAAATGCTATCCCTGCATGCATGGTTAATCTAAAACATGCTATTTACTGCTTGCAGGAAAATGTTCATTGTGGATAGTTTTCATGTCAACCAAAAGGTTCTTACAAAATTTTTAATTTTGTAACTGAAATTGTTTGTCCTAACCCGTTTTTGATATTTTACATTTCTTATATTTCCCTGTACACAGTATATCCATCCAAGTGGAAGTAATTAATACTAACTACACTGTGTACAGAGGAGCATAAATGTCTGCATCATACTCTTATGCAGGCATTGCAATGTTCAGACAGCTATTAAGCAACACAAATTACACAATAAGCAAATAGAAAGTCTGCTATACATTAAGGCAATGAAAGGTATTGGAGATTTTCATTTTGACAAAGATAATTTTATAGAAGTCAGTAGCCATATGACTAATTATAAAACATGAAATATGCTGAGTATTACAATATAAATGACTTACCCTTATACTTGTTTTAAAGTTTAAACATTAATAAAAATACTTGAAACAACCAGAGACAAGTAGGTTATTTTTTATTCTACATGAACTACATACTCTAAACGTTACAGTATCTGGAAATAATGATGCCCAACCATAATGCCCATCACACTGTCTGTTGTAATGTCCATCACAAAAACATATTAATTATTTCCTGAAGGGAACAATCTTGTGCATAGATTGTTGTATTCAAATGATCCTATTGTTGGTATATTAACTATTTTAAATCAGCATAAAACAATAAATAACATTTGCCATCTGGAAAAAACTTTTTGAAAATGTCTTGTTTTTCTATGGTATTTGCAGCTGGTAAAATTTACCTGTTTAACCTCTTTAAACTTTAAAATTGCTAAGATATGTTTAAACAAAGATTTAGGATCTATTGGGGGTATTTTATAATCTTCGTTATTATTTTTCACTGAACAAATATATAATTTGTAGTCTGCATAATGTCCATCACACCCACATATCAAAATCGATTGCCATAGCAACATCTCTTGAAGAGTTATCTTTATATTTACAGCTCGTATCGTTTATGTATGTACCTGTAAATAGGTACCACTCAAAGTTTGAAATTGTCAATTAAAATCTTTGCTATCAATGTTACTCTGAATGAATCCTTGAAACGAGAGTGACTCGAATGTATTTCTGATAAAGAAAGGATATATTTCTCAGCAATAAATCCCATGAAAATATTTTGGTTCTTCACAAAATACAAAAACTTTAATGGTACAATGATTTTAATAACCATATCTGAGAGTGGGAGAGAAATTCTGTCTTTAACAAACAAACAAAAAGAGAAATAAAACATGTTAAGTATAGGCGAGTTTGTACAAGAAGGAAGAAGATATTAAATGTAAATCAATCTGTAACATGATTACATGAACTATTCAATTAATAAATGAAGACTATGAAGAAAAATAAAAACTGGGGTCATTTTTATTACCCCATTCACTTTACAATCTTTTGCTTGACATGTTCCCACAGAGTGAAATACACATACCAAGATCCAAGATGCATCCTTTTGTCCGGCCACTGTATGAAACAATCATATAGTCATTTAAATATTTTATGTAGGGGCTAAACCAGTATACTTATTTTAAGTGGATGCAGTACAGCAGATTTACTGAGTCCACATGACAGTGCAAAACTTTTAAGAACTTGGCATGAATACAGATAAAACATTTTGTTGCCATAAATCATGTACAAAACACATGTTTATTCAGGGTTTAGTAATTAAATCGACAATATGAAGTTAATGAAATTATATATATCATTGCCTAAGTAGTGTTGAAACTTTAGAAACTAAAACTAGGTTCAAAGTCGCTTGAAAACAATTATGGACTACAAAGTTGAATTAAAAGTAGTTATAATCCAGAGTTAAATACCTAAAGGTGTACATAAAAAGGGGTTGGTCTAATTAGTAAGTGCTGATGGCAAAGAAAGAAAGATTTTTCCTTATTGCAGTAGGAGTTTATTGCTCATCGACATACCTCATAGTTACCATCTTTAAAAATTGAACTGAAATGCCTACTGTTATGCCTCATTGGTTGTGAAATGAGTGTCTGACATAGATAGTATTTTATATACGGTAAAATAAATAGTATCTAGTTTTGTACATCTAGCTTAAAACAGAATATATTCTTCTTTGTAGTTTTGTTTCCTTGATTAACTTGTACTGTATGATGCATAAGCTGAACTCATCATGTCTATGAATAATACCATGCATATCACCTGAGACTCCAAAACCACATGTCTGCCAAGGCTAAAAGATATATCTCCTATTGTACTTGCATTGATTGCTCTTACTATGTGACTTTATACTTTTTAGTGATTTTATAGAGATATCACAGGTTGAACTTCTGTATTATGTCTGAACTGGGATTCAAGGTGGTGTTGGGATTCCAAGGTTGTAAACTCAAATTCTTGGGTCATCATAAATATTGTCAGTGTGCTCATTTTTATTATTCTAGCAGTATGGGCATATTTGACTATCGATGCACTGGTTTAGGACGCGTTTAGTTCATTTATATTAATCTGACCAAGCTGGACAGTATAACCAAACTGGAAATAATGTGAAAATAATAAAAGCACAATAGCAGGTTAATGACCCAATTAATTACATCAATACAATTTTAAATACAAAACTCATTCCCGAGCAGCAATTTATTATATATTCTGCATAAAGAGGGGTATCCATGTTTTTGTTTCTAGCTTTTGTCAGTTGATGAATTCAGACATTAACATAATTGCAGTATATTTAAATTCTCTCTAATAATCAATATCATTTCCTAAGTCTACATATAAAGCAACATATATTTGTTTATTTCATATGTGATGGTATGTTAAATTTGATGAATAAAGTTTAGAAAGAATTATGACATGTCATTATTTCCCATGTACTTGATCATATGTGTATGCTATAAATAATGCAACATTTGTTTATAATCTGTGTTAGTCATTGCAATTAGGCTTAAACTTTATCGACATTCTCAAAAATTACTATTGTTGCCTGTGTCTTTTAAAGGGCTGACATTTATTTAACTTGGTTAGTTTAAACATGCTGTTTACTTTATACAAATTTGTTTCAAATCGTATCTAATGGTTGAAAGCAATAACTGATAACTGTCTTACATGAGTGCCTTATGCATTTGTGTTAAGATAGTTTGTACATTAAAGGGTAACTAAAACAAACTAATAAACAGTACAGTAAGTACTTTTATGAACTATCATTTATTGAGAAAGAACATTGAAGGTACTTCATGTAGAACAGTATGTACATATCTGCATGTGTGTTTGCTTGGAGGTACATGTAGTCGATAAACAGGAATGTACATTCAACTAGGTGGTTTTTTCAATGTATGCTTTGTCATGGTGCATGGTGATATCCAAGAAATTTAAACTATAGCGTTTTGTTTATAGATCTAATGGCCATAGACCAATAGAGCTTATGGGAAAATCTATTGTAGAGCTGTCCAACCTTTTTGCGTGAGGGGCAATGCAATTTTTTTCTCACTCATGGGGCTATTTATAAGCTTGTCCGCTACCAGTCAGCACAAGTTATGAAAGGATGGTGGGCCGGACAGAAACTTTTGGCGGGCCGGATTGTGGCCCCTATGTTGGACAACACTAGTATATTGTCTGTCGTCTGATATCCATTGGCAGTCTACCTTTTGGCACAGATTTGTTACCGCTGCTCCTCCTAAACTACTTAGGGGATTGCCATGAAACTTGACAAACACATTCTTCTTAAGGTCTTATTGATCCTACATGAAAATGATGCTGTTCGGACATCCAATATGATCACCACAGTGTTCAACTTGAAAATCGCGTTATCTCTACTCTTTCTGGTTTGATGGTCGTATCTTATGGGGTTTTCACTAAAAGATTTCTTATGATGTATAGTTGAACCCAAATGAAAATAGTGCTGATCTGATATCCAATATGGCTACCACAGTGGCCATCTTGAAAATCTTATTATTGCAACTCCTTGTTAATGGATGGGCACCGGGTAGCCGAGGGGTCGAAGGCAGTTGCCTACACCGATCACCAACATCTCAGCTTTGTCCGCGTGGGTTCGAGTCTTAAGCTCGGCTATCATGGGTAAGTGAGAAATCTTGCCAGCAGCTTCTCATGGGTTGGTGGTTCTTCCTGGGGTCTTCCCAGGTTCTTCCTCCACTTTACATAATGGCTGTCATGTATACCCTATCATGTGCTAAACAAAATGGCGTTAAAACCACAAAACCATAAAACCGCAAACCTGCTGAATGGATTCTCATATTGATGTCTAGCTTGTCCTTTATTAAACAGGGATGATTTTACATCAAATATGGCCACCACAGTATACATTTTGAAACTCTTATTACTACTTCCTTGGAATGTATGCTATAATCAACATGCGTTTTTTGCTTAAAGATTTCCAATAATATCAAGTTTGTCCTCAATGAAAATGTTTTTGATCTGATATATAGTATAGGCTCCACATTAGTCATCTTGCCTCCTGAAAATAAATAATATTGCCATGGGGTTTACACCAGAAGATTTCTTATGTTGTCGAGATGGTTCTAAATGAAATAGTGTCAGTTGCACATCCAATACGGCTGCCACAGTGGCCATCTTGAAAATAGTGTTGTCACTATTTTCCTGAATAACTGGTTATATCAGCATGGGGTTTCACTGAAAGGCGTCTTATGATATATAGTTAGCAGTAAATGAAATGGTCATGCATGCACATCCAATATGGCCACAACAGCTGTCATCTTGAAATCTTGGTACTGCTACTCCTTTTGTACGGATGGTTGTATCAACATGGGGGTTTTTAACAACTTTTTATGATGCCTAGTTGTTTCTAAATAAAAATAGTGCAGCTGAGACTGCTATATGTCTACGAGAGTGGCCACTGTGAAAATATTGTTATCTCTGCTTCTTCTGAATGAATGGTCATATCAGCATGAGGTTTTCACTGTATGGCTTCTTATGATGTCTAGTTGATTGTAAATGAAAATGATGTTGATCTGACTTCCAATATGGCTGCCACAATGTCCATCAAGCGTATCTTGTTATTGATTCTTCTCCTAGATGGCTGGTCATATTGACATTGTGGGTTCACCAAAGACATCTTATGATGTCCAATTGGTCCTAAATGGAAATAGTTTCAGTGTGTTATCCAGAGGGGCCACCATGGCAGCCATCTTGAAAATCTTGTTATTGTTATTCCTCCAAAATGGAAAGTCATATCAACATGGGGTTTCCAGCAAGAGACTTCTTATGACATCGTGTTGGCCCTAAATCAAAGTTGTAATAATCTGACAGCCAACATGCCCTCCACAGCAACTAGTTTGAAAATCTTGTTATCTCTGAAGAATGGTTTCAGCATTCAGCAGTTAAAGGAAGAAATTGTCTTTTATTGAATTCCTGGAAATTCTTTTCGACCAGTAGAGCGTCAGTCCCTTTGAGGGACTCTTGTTTCTACGTTGTAAACATTTATATCATGCCTACCTAGGTTCATTGATAAAGGTTACAAGCAATTGTATCACTATAGTTTTTACACGTAAAGGCATGAAAGTGACACTTGCAATGGTCATTTTGTCTCCCATTTGTTTGTTTAGTGTGTCGATATGTGAGGTGGGTGGATGCAATAAGATCAGCGAGGGGTGCCATAAAACCCCTTTACGGCTGCAGTAAAATCTATGACAGAGTTCCATATGATTCAGTGGGTATTGACCAGATATTGTGGACATCCACCAGACATAGTGAACATTTGCTATTCATACCGGACACATACTCCCTTGCCCTCTGTGTTCACTTCTGTAGTATTGGTTGGCAATCTGAAATTCATCATGCATGTACCATGCGCTCTAACAATAGAATCTCATTTTTTTTGAGTATACAGGTAAGGCTACAAATGTTTAAGTTTTATGTTTATGATTCAAACAACGATGACCACATCATGCAAACATCTGAGCCATCGAGATTTATAGGTTACTGCATTTGTATGCGAAAATATGAACGAGTTTATCAGAGCTATACTGCGTAACGTTAGGAGTTCATATTTTCCTATATAAATGTAGTAACTTTTTTATTATGTACTCGTTTTGATTTTACACCTAAGCTTGAATAATAAAAAGGACATACTACAAGAAACAAAGTAATTAAATGTCTGCTAGATTCCAAAGTAAATACACTACCGTATTTAAATAAATACACAATAACAATATTCATGCGCACACGGCACTGCCCAGTGACCTTTGAACTTGGTAGTGTACCGCACGCTCAGTCATTCATTTAAAAAAGAAATCTCATTTTGGTGTACTTAAAATTGAAATTTAGAGTCATATTGTGAATGACGGTACTTTGGAACAATTTTCCTAGTTGGTCTGGAATGGAGGGATTTTGTTTTTCTGTCGATCCAACTAAATTCTGTTTATCTAGTTGTGATGGATTGCAGTTATTAGCTGGGTCGATTCTGTACGATGTACATGTGGCTATAGGGACTGGCCTTGACAGCAAACTGTACATGTGTTTCTGTTCTGCCATTGACTGTTTGGAATCATAGGATGGAAAAATATGACATTCTTTTAATTGAAATTCTCAAGAAGATGCAATATTAAATATTTTTTGTTAGGGGATATCAAATTTATGTAGTTTTGGAGTGCATTAAATTCTCCTTTGGAATGTGATATCTGTTGGAAATGTAGTCTAGATTGCAGTACAATTTCGCGCTGTGGATACATTTTTGGAACCATAATCAGCATAACTAACTAAGAAAGTACGTTTTGAGAAAATTCAAGATGCAGAAAGGTAAGTACATGTAATGCCAGTGTTATTACCAGTTATAGATGACATATTATTCTGCCCTGTCATTTGCATGATCTTTGTTGGAGAGACCCCAGCTACATAAATCGAAACATTTTCTCTAAAAAGTAAAACAGTGACAATTGCAAATAAGCTTGGGTGTATGAGTCCATTTTGCCAGAGCAAAATAAGGCTTCTTCGTCATCTTGGCTTACTGGATCTGAGGCTCTTGCTTTGCTACCAAAACCCGCCTTCTTCAGTTGCAGTTTGTTCTAATTTAGTGCTTGGACTGACTTGCAAAATGGGCCTTCCATGAGAGAGATGTGATACCCGTTGGCCTAAAGATGACTTTCTATGCACGGCTCATAGTCTGAACCATTTGATTTATAAATCGTTATGAACATTTCTGCTAAATAATGTTTACATGATCAGAATGATATTTTCAATAGTGCGTGTCTCACGTTTGTTGTCATAAAGCCATCGCTGGACATCACGGATATCCCGTTTGGTCGCTTGCTTGGTTGAAAGTTTCTTTCGTGACTCAATGAACTCATCCACATCGTCAGCTTTATCATCTCTACTTTGAAATGGCTCAAACAGTTTGTTTAGTTCATCCACGAACAAATCTAATAAATTAAAAGCTCTGGTGTCTGCTAATTGAACGTACATTGTTTGCAATAAAACGTAGTTCCTAAGACATGATAGTATTTTTAGACACAAGTGTCGTGCAGTATGAAGCAGTGCAGTATGGAGAAACACTACACGATTCTGACAATGTAACGTTAATGGAGACAAAAATGACAAAAATTAGTATCTAATAATATGTTTTATATAAGTTGGTAGAACTTGAGATATAAACATAAAATAAATTAAGATTAAGCTATGGTTCATCAATTTTCATACCATCTCCCTCACAGCTACATTGATTAAATAGTTTTCATAAATATATGTAATGGCATGTATGTAATGAAATTTTCTCTCAAATACCTGCACAGAAAGAGAAACTGATTATAAGTTCCAATTGTTGAACCTGCTGTAATTCCATACCTATCACGATATATGAAATAAACATGATTTTCGACTACCCCGAACACATTAATTATTAATGAAACATGGTTTCCAGTAAATCTTTTTTTTTTTTGAAAAGGAAAAGAAGAGATAATTATTTTCACACTGCAATACATTACACAGTTTTAGATCTAAGTTATTATTTTTGGAAATGTAAGCTTGTTCATCAGGTAATGGCATTTTGTTATCAGATAACAGTTTTCTTATTTGAATGTATGCAAGAAACCAATATATATATATATATATATATATATATATATATATATATATATATATATATATATATATATATATATATACATATATTCCAGTAAGATATTCCACATCGAGCCTGCCCTCCTGTCCTCCACACTGCCTAGTTAGATTGATTCTGTCAGAATACAGAATACCATGTTACACTGCGGTCTTTGTCTGTTAATAGAGTCATCACTGTGATATATTACAATTTGTTTGTCAAAAATGTTTTGTTTGCGAAATAATATTTATAGTGTAGTAGATTTTGTATCTCTTTAAATATTTTGTAATGTCTTTGTTAACTTTGTTAACTGGCATATTAAACTGATTTGCATGAGAATTATAAAGCACTGTACTAGTTTACTGTATAAATCTTCACTCCATTTGTATGCATATTTATGAGCTCTGGTGTCTGCTAATTGAACGTACATTGTTTGCAATAAAACGTAGTTCCTAAGACATGATAGTATTTTTAGACACAAGTGTCGTGCAGTATGAAGCAGTGCAGTATGGAGAAACACTACACGATTCTGACAATGTAACGTTAATGGAGACAAAAATGACAAAAATTAGTATCTAATAATATGTTTTATATAAGTTGGTAGAACTTGAGATATAAACATAAAATAAATTAAGATTAAGCTATGGTTCATCAATTTTCATACCATCTCCCTCACAGCTACATTGATTAAATAGTTTTCATAAATATATGTAATGGCATGTATGTAATGAAATTTTCTCTCAAATACCTGCACAGAAAGAGAAACTGATTATAAGTTCCAATTGTTGAACCTGCTGTAATTCCATACCTATCACGATATATGAAATAAACATGATTTTCGACTACCCCGAACACATTAATTATTAATGAAACATGGTTTCCAGTAAATCTTTTTTTCTTTTGAAAAGGAAAAGAAGAGATAATTATTTTCACACTGCAATACATTACACAGTTTTAGATCTAAGTTATTATTTTTGGAAATGTAAGCTTGTTCATCAGGTAATGGCATTTTGTTATCAGATAACAGTTTTCTTATTTGAATGTATGCAAGAAACCAATATATATATATATATATATATATATATATATATATATATATATATATATATATATATATATATATATATATACATATATTCCAGTAAGATATTCCACATCGAGCCTGCCCTCCTGTCCTCCACACTGCCTAGTTAGATTGATTCTGTCAGAATACAGAATACCATGTTACACTGCGGTCTTTGTCTGTTAATAGAGTCATCACTGTGATATATTACAATTTGTTTGTCAAAAATGTTTTGTTTGCGAAATAATATTTATAGTGTAGTAGATTTTGTATCTCTTTAAATATTTTGTAATGTCTTTGTTAACTTTGTTAACTGGCATATTAAACTGATTTGCATGAGAATTATAAAGCACTGTACTAGTTTACTGTATAAATCTTCACTCCATTTGTATGCATATTTATGAGGTGACCTTGCATCTAAGTAGATGAGATTGTTTACCACTCTAGAGACAATATTTGAGTTAGGCCTATAATAAAAAGGCTTATATTAACAAGATCTCAGTTGAATATTATTATAAGTGAAATTTATGCATATTAATGGCATGAGCTTGCATATGATTGGCTGAGCTGGTCAAGACAATAGCAACTATATTTCAGATCGGATTGTATTGATCGAATTTGTTAAATTGTCCTATGTAATCAAGTTGTTGGATTAGTCTCATTATGAGCAAGATTATACATATATATATATATAAGGTAAACTTATATCTAATTGGCTAAAGTGACCATCACTCTGTAAAATGAATTTTGATCAGATGTTTTGCCCATTTGGGAAACCAAGTTAGCTCAGTTGGCAGAGCATCAGTCTTTTAATCCAAGGGACGCATGTTGATATCAGTCTAGGCCAGCCTAGGTCAGCTGTATTGGTATGTCCTTGGCACTTAGCTCCCATTTCCTTGACATGATATAGCCAATAATGTTTTACAAGTGCCATTCACACCAACCAAACCAACAACCAACCAACTTGGGAAATAAGCTTATGTCATCATTTTCTTAGACATGTTCTATAATACTACATTGAGATCTGCACATATTTAAATGAGATGACCATGCACCAGATTACTGAGCATATTATCTCTCTAGATGTAGATGCGATATATCTCATCCAGTTTCAATAAAACTTGGTAAATAAATTTATATCATCTGTACATTGGATGAGTTGGATTATGAGCAAGAAACTGTGCATATTAAATTTGCTTTCATCCTTGGAAATAACGTTTATTAGAATATGGTAAAATAGGTACAGTCGATATCATATAAAATCCGGGAGATAGTTTACATAGAGTTGCATCCTTACAATACTACATAAGGCTGCTTAGTGAAATGGATAACTACCATGATAACATAGGTGTGTAAAGTAATATATTTGTTTTGTGAGGGTTTGTAACAAATGTCTCATGGTTTCAAAAATATATGAAGAAAAATAATAAATGGAGGTAAGGCACTGACTTCTAGTGGATTCCAAAAAATTCTTTTTGATCAGCAGACATAAGCATCGGTACTTTCGAGTGGTTTTTTTTTTATGGTGTTGTATGGAAGAACTTAGTTAATGTCACTATCCTTTCTTGTTGTTCATAGATCCATTTTACATGTATATGATAGTATGCAAGGGAACAACTTGTATCTTATATAAAGATTGATACAATTTAAGGAAAGGAAGGTTAGGGATGTGTGTTGCAAAAATTGTTTCATGTTTTGGTGACTTAAAACTATGAAATTTTACTTGTTATCAATATTAGTAACTTTTCTTCAGTTATCAGCAGTGATATTATTCATATGGACTTTGCACGGCAGAACTGAATGGGATATACCAGTGATGTTACAAGAAGGTTTCCTAATAACATTAACTAATATTCCATTTTTATTTATTTTTTTTAATTTTTAAAAAAAAAATTTTTTATAAAGAAATTCACCCCTTAAGTAATGAAATTAAATTGAAGATAAATTTTAAAATGCATAATGTAATTGTTCCATTGCTTTTTTAAATCAGAATTGCTCACATAGGTAGTTATTATAGTCAGTTTTGAAAGATGAGACATTTATGACAAATGCTCTTGAGATACTGTCACTTACATACCTCTGAGTATGTTTTATTCTGTCCTATATTTAACATTGGTGGACCATTAGCAATCATTTGGCATGTGATTGTGATTGAGCATTCATTTTTTTTTTTCTTTTGTAAGTTAATCAGTGGGTATTTGGTATTATTGCACAGTTCACTCATGTGAGGTCAATTATTTCGATTAAGACAATCAAATACAGTTTGTGCATGCTTCTCTTGTGCAAATTTTTATTGTAAATACTTTTTGCAATACTTTTGTAATAAAATTATCCAAATCGTGATATGACAGGTCACCCACGAACAGATTTTCGATTACCTCTGGAGACCAAAGTTCATAGAAAACGTCATACGGCTGCAGTGCTGAGATACACGGTGATATCATACCCACTTTCTACATTCACGTGGACATTCATTGGAAATGGCAGTGAGAGCAGAAGTCTGCAGAGTTCTGCAAGTCAGCATGACAATGGGCAAAAGTCCGAACTAAGGTTTGCCAGCCTTGACATAGATGAATTTGGAAAGTATTCTGTTGTAGCCAACAACTCCGTGTCGCCTTCTGCCAAAGAAGTGTTTGAGATTATACAATCAGGTAAAATATTGGTCTCTTCCAATACTGTAATATAAATATGATAACGCCACAGTGCAGATTCAGAAGCTTTTGCAGCCTAATACATATAATTTGTTGTCAACATATTTATGCATTCCCAAACCAACTTGTTTCTTCTTGATTTCAGATAGTTTATTATTACTTAGAAAGTGAGAAGAAAAGAATGAAAAATGATTCGGTATATTTCAATCATTTAGGGTTTATGATAAAGATAAATAAGCAAGACAGTTAGTTTTAAATGAAAATAGTGCATATCTGACATTCAATATGACCACTGTGGTGGCCATATTGAAAATATTGTACCACTGCTTCTTCTGAATGGATGGTTATATCAACATAGGGATTTCACCTAAAGACTTCTTAAAATGTCTCTGAGATGGTCCTGAATGACAACAGTGTGACAAACTGACATCCAATACGGCTACCATAGCAGCCATCTTGTAAATCTTGCTATCACTACTCCTCTTGAACAAGATAATCTACATGGGGTTTTCACTGATGTCTGCCTTTTACTAAATTAACATTTTTCTGATGTAACCTCTTTATCACTACTTCAAAACAAATGGTTGTAGGGTTTGTCACTAAAAGACTTGTGATGAAAAAGTGCCAGTCTGACATCCAGCATGGCCACTATAGTGGACATCTTGCAAATCTTGTTTTTTGTTTGTTTGTTTTTGTGGGTGTAATGCTATTTCTCAGCACATGACGGGCTATATAAGGCGGCCAGTATATATGGTAGAGGAAGAACCCAGAAAATCCCAAGGAATAATCACTGACCCACGGGAAGTTGCGGGCAAGCTTTCTCACATACCCATGCTTGCCGAGCCAAGACTTAAACTCACATAAACAGAGGTGAGATGTCAGTGATCTGTAACCACTCTGCCATCCAGGGCCCCTTGCAAATCTAAAGCTTTTGCTCCTGAATGGTTAGTCATAGTGACTTGAGGTCTTCACTAAAAGACTTGTCATATCTAATTGGTCCTAAATAAAAGTTGTAAAAATCAGACCTCTTAGCATTTTGAAAATCTTGTCATTACTACTACTCCTTAACAGTTGGTCATATTGCAAATGGTGCTGATCAAACCTGCAGTTTGATGGCCATAGTTGAAAATTTTGCTATAGCTACTAATGATGAATGGATAGGTGTAGTAACATGATGTTTTCACTGAAAGACGTCTTATAATATATAGTTCCTAAATTATAATTGTGCCAATCATACCTCCAATATGACTGCCATAGTAGTATTCTTGAAAGCATTGTTATAGCTACTTCTTCAGAACAGATGGTCATATGGAAATGGGGTTTTCACTTAAAGGCTTTTATGACATCTAGTTCGTCCAAAAATAAAAATGGTGCTGATCAGGCCTCTAAAATTATGACCATGATACCCATGTAGAAAATATTGTTATCGCTAAGCGTCATTAAGGGATGGCCATATTGACATGTGGTTTTCACCAAAGAACTTCTCACTAAATGTAGTTAGTCCTAAATGTAAATTATGGCAATTTCACCTCCAAAAATGGACAAAAAAGATCAACGTGGCCTACATTTCACATTGTTCTGACTTCGGTTCAGGTTTTGCATCTAGATCATGATCAAATAGAATATTTATTTTATCATGTATACATACTTTTATGCCAAGAATGATGAAACTTCATGAGGGATACATCTTGATGGGTACTACACCCTCATGAAAAATGGGTCACTCTGACTTGTACTTCATGCTTCAGTCTTAAGTATTGTTGGTGGCCGAATAACCAAACTAGATATTAGTAACACACCCTAATAACAAAGAAGGTCACTTTGACCTATATGTCATATTTTACTGTCTTATGTTAAGTTTTTGCGTTTAGCTCATGATCACATAGGTGTTTTTACCTCCTGTAAAATACCGTTGTACCTGGAATCATAGTGAGAGGATGGACGATAATGGGCACTGCACCATCATCGTAAAAAAGATAATTATGACCCATATTTAAAGCATCATTGAATTTGGATAATGTTTGAGTTCTCTAGTATAGTGCTTCTACCTTGATATCAAAGAAAAGAATGGGGTTTTTTAAAAATTATTATTGCATGTCTTTTATGCCCTGTCATGGTATGACGATTGGTAGATAGGTATGTGATTTAATGGCATGTCAGAATAAAACGTTTTGAAAAAATTGAGAAAAAGGTGGAAAAGGTGCCAACAGTTCATTGTCAAAATCACTCTAGTTTTATTTTATTTTCTGCATGATAATTAATGTTTACAGTGGCTACTGGAGATTACTAAAAGCTATGATTACATTCTGGTACTGTTCAAAGTTTTCACTTAAGGATTGTAGCTGCCTTGTAAGCATGGTAACACAACATAGTATGAATGAAATTATATCATTTTAACAAATGATCAAATTAAATTATACCATTTCTGTTGACTTATTTTTCTCCAAAATTACTACTTATAGACTTAACCAAACTTAGCATATGGGTGTATCTTGAAATTGTCAGATCCATGATATCAGGTTCAGGGTAAAAGACTATGACAAAAAATTTTTTGCTCCATTTACGGGTATTTTTTGAGTTTCTCAAGAATATCATATATAGTTTTAGCACTCCACAGTTAAAATAAGAAACAGACATCTTTGATTCCTATAAATTCTTTTCAGCTAGTAGAGCATCAGTCCCGTTTAGGGAGTTTAGTTTTTACAAAAATTATTGGCCTCGAACTTTAACATAATTATGCTTGAAAATGATAATTATGTAAGACTTCACCTACATACACTGTAAATTGTCTAATCCCAGCCTCGACCCTAGAGTAAATACTAGCAGTATTTTCTAAGTAGAGGCATAAACATTGACATAAAATTATATAAACAATCATTGTATGCGGCAGTAACAAACTATCCGTATAATAAAACTATTAGTTTTCCAAAGTTATAAATTTACACGATTGACTCGTTGCATCAGAAACATAATTTTCATCATAATATTATTTTTGTTCATGTCTGATTCCCATGGTTTAGTTGGAAATTGGAGTAAATGTTCCTCTACGCAAAATATACTGTTAATATTCTTACAGAATTTATTTTCACTAACATATCTACCTTTTGTTCCAGTAACATCATCGTTATCAGAAACTATTTAAATGACCCTTCTACTAATTCTTTCTTCCTTATTTAATCTTTTGGAATTTTCTTATGAGTTTCGCTTTCAAGTTTAATATCAACAAATATAATTGTTGATGCTATCTTAATTCATAATTGTCCTCAAATACTTCAAAAAATAGCCAGTACTGTCATAAATTTAGCAAACGTTCTATACAAGCAATTTAGGATGGGGTTTGTATATGCTGCTGCCTTGTGGTGTCAATATAAAAAATACACACCTGAATCTACAATTGAAAACTTGAGATAAATGAAAAATTACATTTGCATATCCCTTCAATCAAATTTTGAAAAATTAAAAAGATGAGTGAAGATTGAGTTTGAGGTGATTAGAATTGTTTGTGCAGCCATATTCTGTGCAGAAATGCAATTATAGTCAGGAAGCGACATTTCACAGATTCTGACTAAGATCACTTTGCAAGACGTACCCATTGATAAAGAGACATAACTGATTTGACATTACAGTTGTTGCCATAACTGCTGCAAAAATAGCTAAAGTGTGTCTCTCGTAGGTAATATTTAACTTTGCCCCCTCAGGTACACATGCAATACAAAAACATATAGAAATTTATAAATCTTTTGAAAGGTGGCAGCACTTGTTATCAGATTCTTAGGTTAAAAAAATAGCACATTTTTGCATGTCCTGCTTGTCGAATTGGCCTGGGGAGCACCATTGATACATATTAATGAGGTGATCTTGCATTTGATTGGTCAGGCTTACTACATCAGTATGCAGGCTGTATTTCTGGTCAGATTTGATCACATTTTGTTGCAAAGTTCATTATTAAGATATTGGATTGTTTTGTTTATGAGTAATAACTATACATATCAATGAAACATTATGGCATCTAATTGTTTTCACTATTTTAGATGGCGTGTTTCATATCAGACTTTGATTACACTTGGAATATAATCTTATATTTTCAATATCTCAGATGATGTTAATTATAAGATTCATCAGCCTTATTAATAGGGCATTCTGGCATGTAATTGACTGAGCTTTACACCACGCCAGAGGAGGTATTTCTGATTAGATTATAAATTATGTACAGTCAAGATCTTGGATGAGTTTGCTTATGTACAACATCAGCACAATAACTTCTTATCTGAGTGATGTTGTTTCATATCAGGCTCACAAGGGCCTTGTATTTTAAGAGGTATTCTTTTTGAGGTATATATAATAATAATAATAATAATAATAATAATAATAATAATAATAATAATAATAATAATAATAATAATAATAATAATAATTATTATTATTATTATTATAATTATAAAGACTTTGTTTCACAAGGGTTACACATTTAAGATACATTTAAATGCTAATCTCATGTGTGATCCACTAATGATTAATTTACAGCATTTACAGTATGTAAACACACAGACACACACACACACGACAGGTAGGTTGAGTTTTTTTGTACCTGGACTGAACATTATGTTGAATTTACATATTACAACAGAGAATGATATGCTCTCTTAAAATTGTCTGTTGAAGGATTGATAATAAAGTTAAAATGAGGGAATTCTAGCATAACACTTCTGCAAGACTGCTTTTGTACTCTTCAGCTCTTGGTTTTGGAAGGGTGAAATTCAATTGAGAACTTGATAATGGATTGAAAATTCAATAATCTGGACTTCACATAACTGAAACATATCACATATAAAAACAAGGATGGGTAACCAGGTAAATTCTGTGCATGATATTTGCCTGTCGATAAAAACGTCACCAATGAATCGGTGCAGTTTTTCTGAGCTTTAAGAAAGGGGAAGGTGACGTATCAAGTGCTTTATTTAGAATTGACCAACATATGCTTTTCTAACTTTTAGTATCTTATCCAAAGCCAGTCTTGAACACCACTCGATGCAACACTGCAAATAGTCCAAGGTTGGAAATTTATATCTTCAATATCAGTCCCAATTTCATAGGCAAAGTACATTAAAGTTCTCAATGTATATATGGCAGTGTCCGTTGTCCATAATAACAGCTTTTTTTCTTATCTTAAGTCACTATTTATTCTTCAAAAACAGCAAGATGTGTTGTATCATGGAATGAGTAAAGTAATTGATGGAACAATTGTTCTACACTGCACTCATACCAAGTGACTGGTAGATTTCTAACGATGGTTTTGATCAAATTTGATATTGCAGAATCCTAATCTCATATCAGTGTGATTATGAGCAAATTTACACACATTTCTGAATAATCTGGAAACTGATCAGCTGAGCTTGCTACCGCTCAGGAGGCTGTATTTTTCTAACATAATTTGATTAGACTTATTATATAAGCCATATTATCAACATCTTCCAAGAGCAGTATTTATACATACTAATGAGGTAATCTTGTGTCTGATTTGTCTATCTTGCTACAGCTATATTTACGGCATGTTTTCGGACGGCAGAAACTAATTACTTGTTTTGTCGTCCGAAGACATATTAAATTCTTTAATTTGGTGTCCAAAAACAAACAGCTGCCATGAAGTAACATAAGTATCTTTTATAACACCACGGGAAGGATAATGAATGAAAAACAGGCATTACTTGCATATTTTTGTCTATTTGAAACATGTCATCCTCCAGCAAATGCATCCATACATGTATCAGAGCCACGATTGTATATGCATTTTCCAAAATAACCGCCCTATTAGTAATCTCTCAATCCACAGTTTAACCCTCCGCTAATCAGTGATCATTAAAATCTACCTTACAAACGCACGCAAGCTTTATCTCTGTGTAATTAAGATATGAATACAAACTATAAAAAAAAGATTTAGGAATTTTGATTCTGAAGGTATTTATGACAGAAACATTTTAGTATCGAGAGTAGAATTATTGTATGATGGCTAGTCTTAAAGCAACAAGAGTGAGAGGCTCCATGTGGGGTTTGTGTTGTACGCACACCAAGAAAGGGTAAACATAACAAGCAAGTTGCAATATACGTGTCAGCGTGATTAATATGTTGATATTTTAAAATAAAGGTGATCTATTTGGTGTGGTTCTTTTTTTTCACCTAGCCGAAGGTAGCTTCACAAGCAGCAGAGCTTGCCGGCTCGAAACAATCAACTGCTCAAAGATTACTTTGATGCATGTAGGATATTTCAATGTATCTAGGTGATAATTGTTAATAATATAACTTGTGGGATTTCTTTGACAGGTGTGTTTGGAAATAAAAGGCAGCCATGGATTTCGTTAAAAGCGCACTCGATGTACCGAATATGTAGCACCCACAATCAATATTTATCATATACAAAGAGGTTTATTACCTGTAGAACAATAACGATGTTTAATCCGTGGTACATAATGCTTCAGGGATAATGGATTTGTTTTGTTGCACGATGCCAATGAATTCACTAATCCACACCGACTCTCTGATGCATTGTTAATGAGATAAAGCAGGGGTCATGGTTTCTAATCAAAGCCATAACTGTCACACATGGTTGAAGTGGTTTTGTGTGTAACGATGTCTACACTGACAACCAATCATATTTGTGTTAGCCGAATCAAGTTAGTAAATAAAGAAACAATGATAAATAATTATCCAATACATTTTGATAACCAGCCACCCATGGAAAAAATTACATGATAAAGTATAAATAAAATACTTACCACTATCAAAAGTTATTTACGTTTATATACTGGATAGCTGTCGTTGTGAAACATAATATTGTTAGTACTGGTAATAATTTTGATGGATATGTGTATCGTGCATTATGCAGCAAGCGAGGAGGCACTGCCTAGTTCGTGGAGGGACTCTCCCTTGCCAAAATCGTCTCCAAAGAGGCCAGTAGGCTGTCCACAGAAGCGACCTCGAAGTAATGAATCTGAGGATACACCACAAAAAGAACCGCCCACGAAGAAAGCTGCTCTAGATGACGAGTCTGATTATCTTGTACCCAAGAGTGCTCCACCTGGTTCTGTGCGTGGTCACTATAAACATTATACGTTAAAGCAAAAGCAGGATATCGTTAACCATGCAAAACTTCTGGGAATTAGACCTACAGCAGAAACATTCAAGATTCTGAAATCCACAGTGAATACGTGGATGAAAATTGACTTTTCTGCAGATCTGAACTTGAACGGACATTTGCCTAAGAGTGGGCGACCCATTTCATATGGACGAGATATAGATGATAAGATAGATCAATGGGTGCTCGCTCAGAGTGACTTACAAATTCCAGTCAGTGTTGAGGCAATATGTATATATGCCAAGGAGAATGTCTCGAAATAATTGCCGGAGAGTTTATTCAGTGCCTGACGGTCTTTCGGAGAGGGTTTCATGAAAATACATGGGTTTGTGCTCAGAAGCAGGACCTCTCTTGCCCAACGTTTACCCAAGGATTTGGAATGGAAGAAAAAATTGCTTCATTCCGCAAATTTGTGATGGATAGACGCGAGGAGGACGAGTTTGACGATAACTTTATTATTAACATGGACGAGACACCAATCTACTTGGATCTTGTGCCAGGGAAAACAGTGGACACAGTAGGAATGAAAAGCGTTCTGATTCGTACAACTGGCTACGAAAACAGACATATTACTGTCGTTTTAGCCGTTGCAAGTTCTGGTGATGTATTACCCCCAATGAGTATTTTGAAGGGAAAGATAAATCTAGATCTGAAGTCACTAAAAGGTTGGATAATCGCAGTTCAAGAGAAAGTGTGGATGGACGAAACGCTAATGCTGCGATGGATTAAAGAAATGTATTTGCCATTCACCAGGAGAGAGCGATCACTATTAGTTATGGACTCGTTCCGGGCGAACATCACTGATGATGTGACGAAACAGTTGCTGCGCGGAAATGTTGTGCCAGCAATAATACCTGGAGGCTGCACAGCCAAGTTGCAACCTCTTGATGTGAGCATCAATAAACGCATGAAGCGCTACCTCTGCCGCAGCTGGATGGAATACATCAGAGATGCTACGAATGCATTAAAATCATCTGATGAAAGCAGCAACGGACATATCAAGACAGCCAGTAAACAGACTGTATTGGACTGGGTTGTAAATGCTATGGACACATTGATGGAAAGGCGCACAATGAGTATGTAATCTTTCAAGGTGTGCGGCATCAGTGTCAATCTGATCGGAAGTGAAAACGCTTTGATCAGAAACTCCGAACAATTAAACGATACGGATAATGATGATGACAGTGATACAGAATTTGAGGGCTTTTCGCCTGAGGACCTAAAAGAGGCTCTGGACAAGCTACTTGAAATGGAATAATATATTTAAATATATTAGAGCATTAAACCATATTTCTTTCATTTTTTGATATTGTAATTTATTGTGTATGGCTTAATATAAAAAATTTTATCTGTCTATCAATCTGCATACATACATACATACGATTAAGAATTTTAAATTATTTTAGTTTATGGAAGTTCATGATCACATTAAATAATTGGCGACCAAAAAAATGAAGTGAACTTTGTATCAGTTAAATTTTCCGGTAAACACACTGAAACTTTTACTTGAAAACGACGCAGCGATCTTCTTAGATTGTGTCCGAAAATATAAGTTGTAGACAAAAATAATAGTCAAGCAATGTCCGATAATTACAAGGCATTTTCAATATTATTTTCGACACAAAAATATGGTGTCCGAAAACAAACCGTGTACGGTAGGTCATATTTCTTGTCAAATTTTGACCAAACATGATATATAAGTATGTACAGTTAAAATCTTGGATAGGTTTGAATATGAGCAACATCTGCATATATTAACAATTTCTTATGTAAGCCATATGCATGATATTGGACCCACATGGGACTTTTTTGTTAAGAAGGTATACGTCTTTTATTTTAAAGGTTGAATAGGAAGGGTTACAAATACTTTAGAATATTGTGAACTCACTGTGGCTTCTGTCCAATAAAACAACTATGAGAGCTTGCTTCTCCTAGTAAAGACATTCTTTTTAAATATTAGGAGCTGCATCGTATCAATATGCCATGGATTTACAAAAATTCTGGAAATATTTTGATATTTTATCAGTCCATTGAAATAAGTTCATTGGGATTGCGTGCTATATTACAAATTAATAATATCACAATGAAGCAACTAAAAATATAGTTTATTGAACACAAAAAGAAAGTATATGATATTTTGAATGGCAGTCTTCTGTATGGTTTGTTCTCTTTCTTGATATTATAAACTTGAAACGGTTAGTCAATTTACTTCATAGTAATGTCATTATGACCTCTTAAGCTAAACAACATTATCATCATATACACTGAAAACTTTTCTTTCTCAATATTAAGTATTTTCTCATATTTACTTCTTTGTGTAAAGACATACACATGTCAAAAATATACATATAGGGCTTAACTATCCACAGATGTTCCTGAGATTCCAACCAATGTAAATGTCATTGACCTCACACCCAACAGTATGACAATTCAGTGGGTAGCAGGATACAATGGTGGTCCTGAGCAGACTTTTCACATTGTTGCATCAGCAGGTGAATTCACTAGGAGTGTCACTGCATCTGATCCTGGATACAAGAAAAATGTGACTGTTGTACTAGAGAGTCTTCTACCAAAGACAAAATACAGTATTTACATCACAGCGAAAAATTCAGTTGGTTCAAGTAACATGACAGAGGCCATTATCATTGCCACTCCAGAAGGTACATCATTTATCTAATGATAAGGCCATTGGTTGAGTCCAAGCAATTTGTCAACCAGAATTGCCGGGCTTATCATAGAGTATGGGCTTATCATCAGATAAATGATGAATGATTAAATTATGTTAATTTCCATCACCAAAGTAGATAGCTTAATGATAATTTGTATGGAAATCTGTCATATGAAAACAATTGCTTTCTTATATGCTAATGTTCTTTACTTTTCACTCATATACTGATGTGAATATGTCATAAATTCTTCTCAGATATCACAGGTTTGTAAATATTTACAGATGAACATCTTGGAATTTTACGTTAGTTTTCTCTTATCTACAAAAGCTTCGTGAGACATGAGTATCATTTTTCCAGTGAAGCTGTCATCAATGTGTTACGAATTTTAAGTTTTGCATTACAGATTTTGAAAGTCAGATACAATCTGTGAAATCCTTGTTCTATTATACTACTTCCTTGTTAGAGTCCCACATGAAAATGTAGGGGCGCATATTCTTTCTTTCAATCTGTCTGTTAAATTTCTTGTGATCATCATGACTCGGAGATCATTTGCTTGATGAACTGCCTAATATATTAACATGTGCCTTTCAAGTTTTGATTTTTGCCCCTTAGATTTTTAATAGTCACAAAATGCTCAAAATTGGATCTTCACAATAGCATTTTCTAACAACCAGCATAGGTGAGGAACCATGAAACAAATTGTCATGCAGATTGGTATGAAACCTAATTTAAATGTTCTTTATAGGGGCTTACATCTCTTTCACTTCATTATTTCCTGGCAATAAGCTTAAGTGTGCTTGTGATGTGGCTTGTGTCTATCGTGAATAGTCTGTTATGTGTCTCTCAAACAATTGCACAAAAGATGGTCACAATGATCCATATTTCACTCCTCACAGACCTTGCTTGAATTTTGTGTTTTAAGTTTATTTCTCAAGCTCAGTTCATGCAAATATCATTACACTGGATAATTGTGTGCATTTGTAATAATACCACACCCTAATAACAACAAAAGAAAGTTGGAGTGGCCTACATTTCCGATTTTACTGACTTAGAAAAAGATTTGGCATTTAGCTCATTTAGCTCATGACCAGATAGGTTTATTGCACCTTGTATATATAGTGTTATGTCTTTATTCATGAAACTTGGTGAGTGGATGTATCTTCATGAGTACTACAACCTTATCACAAAACTAGTCTGATGTGACCCATATTTTATGCTTGAATATCTTTATTTGGTCCATTACATATTCGGTCCTTACCATCAAACGACGTCAGTTTTGGCAAACTGTGATCCTTACCTTTGATCTTGTATGTAGTTTTTTGAATGTTTGTAGTTTTTGTTGTTGCGATCCTTACCTTTGAATCTGTATGTAGTTTTTTATGTGATACTTACCTTTGATCTTGTATGGCTTTCTAACACTTGTTGCTATTGAACAATACTTATTTATTATAAACGTTTTATTTACTAACTAATTAGTTATTCATTAAAAGGGAGGAAAACAGTTACCTTCTTTTGTAAATGGGCGTTTTGATTAAACCAGATATTAAAAAATTAATAATTCTTTGATATTTGCATCAAACGATATATATATATATATATATATATATATATATATATATATATATATATATATATATATATATATATATATATATATATATATATATCGCCCAAATTACTTAGATTAAATACAATATTAAATGTTGTTCTAAAATTTAATACTAATATATCTTAATCAAAGTCAATTGAATCCTGATTGTTAATGCTCTGCACCTTAAATGTCATCAAAAAACTTCCAGACTAAAATTATTGATCGCTATGGACTTTTACAATGGTTACCAGGTACTAAACTGGGTCAAGAAAAGAGGACGTCAGGTCTATCATAATGAATTTCAGGATAGTTGGATTGATTTTGTCTTCAAAACACGTGTTGCTCTTATTGTGACATCACAGCGCGACATTCAGTCCTGTTTGTATTGGATCATACCTTTAGGTTGACCTCATCGAAAAATGTCCACGTACTTTAACATTGAATTTGCTGTATGTATTTCTCGGGGCGTGTATGTAATGATCTTCTAAGGAATATGGATGAATGAAGCTCGAACTAAAGCCAATAATCGTCATTTATAGGTATGTGTAATCAAATTCTGGAAAATTACATATATTACTGAAATAGGCGGTACTGAATATATATGATCTGTATAATTTGTACCTTTACATGATGCAATAATTATATACAGATGCACTGAACGTAAAGAAACCTACAAAGATTTCTTTTTAAAAATATGAAATGACCATTTACAAAGTATTTTACATCCACATTACTATTATATAAGTCGTGGGCTGAGTACGTAATGGACTGCGTATGTAATGGTCCGATTTGGGTAGTTGGTTTTGTTATGGGCCGAGAAAGTTAGTGGGCAGACTCTGCTATGGTGTAGAGTGGTCCCAGAATCCCTTTGGTTACATTTTGTGTCTTATATGTATTCTGAAGCTCTGTTTATACAACAAGTTTTGTAAACAAATGCTTGTATGCACCTATCTTAATACCATACCTTTATGACAAGAAAAGGTAAATGTGACCTTAATTTCAAATTTATTTGATTGTTAAGTTTTGACATCTGAGTCCACCATAGTAAGGAAGATGGACTCTTGTATTGGGGATTTTTAAAAACTCAGAAGTGAAATTGGGCTTTGCCCAATCATGCAATGTATTGACTGTGCGTCTGCACTCCAGTAACCATTGCCCAACAAAGTAAAATAAAAATCCTTAATATCTGAGTCATCAATAAAAGTAATGTGGACTCGTGTATTGTTGACTTGAACAAACTCAGAACTTAAATCAGGTTTGGCCAATCACACCAAGTGTTTTTTGTGCATCTATGATGCACAGTAATAACTTGAAAGTCACTAAGCATACTAAAATGGTATTGCTATATTAAAATGCCTGAAATATGTTTGGAAATATGTTTGGTTATGTTATCGCATGTATATCTTATGCTGCTGTGTTTTGTCCATCATCAACAGTTTCTTGTTATGACTCTGGAGTCCATTTTTCTGATCCAATTTCAATCAAACTTGGAATATGAATATGTATCATCATAATCTCAGAGGAGTTGGATAATAAGGTGATTTTGCACCTGATTGGATAAGCTTATTGTCACTCTGGAAGTCGTATTTGAACCAATTATGATCAGACTTGGACTAGTTGCTTTTGTCATTGAGATCTTTGATGAATTCATTAATGAACGAGATCCATGCATAATAATGAGGGGATCTTGCATTTGATTGGCTGAGCTTTCTACTTCACTGGACGATATATTTTTTATCATACTTGAAACATTGCTTATATCATCAAGATCTTGAAAGAATTCAACAATGAGTGAGATCCACACGTATTAATAACTTGATGTTGCATCTGATTTGCTGCACTTGCTACTAATCTGGAAGCTATATTTCTGATCTGATTTTGACCAGACATGAAATATATACTTATATCATCAGTATCTTGGACTGTTTCAGCAATGAGTGAGATTCGTACATATTTAGGCAGTGATCTTGCAGGTGAATAGCTGCTTATTTCCACTCTGGAGTCATAATTCTGATCCAGTTTTGATCAGAAGTGGAATATAGGCTTATATCATTAATATCTTGAGCAGGTTTGAAAGTAAGTGGGATCGGATTTGATAGATGAGGTGATCTTGCGTCTGATTGGCTTCATCTAATTATTTATTTAATCATGTCTCTATGTTCAGAATATTTTGTATCAGGATATACTAACATTGGTCAAATCAACCTGCTGAAAACATGTGGGAGATAGTTTACTTAGGATGTCTTCTTACAATACTGCTTAATCCGGTTTAAGTCTGCTGTTAAGATATGTAAGTCAGGTGAGTGATATCACGCTAACTTGAGCTTCTTGTTTACGCCAGTATAATACTGTTGTATTTGGAATCATGAACCTTAGTGAAAGGATGCATGCAGATGAGTTCTAAACCCTCATCTTAAAGGTAGGTTACTGTGACACATATTTCATGCTTCACTGACTTGTTATATTTTGTGAGTTTACTGTTCGTGCTTGATACATTAAACTAGATGGTTGTATAGATCTCTCTTAGTACGACACTCATACCAAATGGTCACTGTGACCCACAGTTCACATTTTACTGGGTTAGGTAAAATATTTGCATTTAGTTCCTGACCACATAGGTTTTCTGCATAATATAGATATATTATAGTGAGGGGATGCATTCTGATCATCACCATTTTATTATTTCAGAAGTAAGTCATTCTGGACCATATTTTACAGTTCACTTACTTGGGTTAAATTTTGTATTTGATATACATTTCTCAGACACCATTCCTGCCAGAATTGTAAAATTAAGGATATGCATCTATATTACTTCTACACTCTTATAAAAGAAGCTCATTGTGACCTATATTTTATGTTTGTCTTTGTTTACGTTTTGTATTTATCTTTTGACCACATGAGTTTTCACTCGCTATATACATGATATCATACTAGAATCATAAAAGTTGGTGAGTATATGTATCTTGATAAGTTCCACAGCCTTACTGCAAAAAGATATCTCTGTGACCTATATTTGATGATTCAGTGACTTTGTTTAAATTGTGTGCTTCAAGACTATTTATTGAGTGTGGGTTCTGTTTATGTTCCAATCAGGGAAATTGATCATTTGAATCATCTTTAATAACTCTATTCCCTTGAAGCCACAAAAAAGTTACTGTGACCTACATTCAGTGTTTTGCTAACATGGGTTAAGTATTTGTGTTTATGACTACATAGTTCTTCGATGCCATGTACATTCTAGCCTATTTCAGACCAATGCAGTTGGAAGTAGGAATACATACGTTTCGTAAATGGTTCATTTTCCATATTCATTATTATACATTGTATATTGTGATATGTTACCCTCATCAGGTTAACTGTGTATTCTACATGTGAATGAGTATAGGAACTAGGTGCATGGACTGCATGCTTTTCTTGTGAGGCCTCACCTGTAGTGGTTAATCAAAGCCTGTAACTTTCTACCAGTAAAATTTGATTTCTAGAAGTGGACTATGATACTACATTTTCAAGCAGATTGTAAAAGCAGTGATTTTATTAATCAACCTCTACTTTGATGTAACATAAAACACTGTTATTTTTAATTTTGTATGTTTTGTATGCCATGTCACAGTAGGTAGGTAAGCAGGTGGGTGGGTTGGTTGATATACACGAAGTGTTACAATATGTTGGCACAACACTCACTTTAAAGTGCCAATTAAAAGTTGAAACTTCAAATTTGTAAATGATTACAAGTTCAGATATGAAGATACAAGATTCCAAAACAATTTAGTTAGAAAGAGGCCAATATCACTTTAGTATGAGTTTACATTCTGCATGACGCTGTTTACAATGGTTACTGGAGTCCAGTGACAGTAGAGGTGAACTATGTAATAATTGATTACGCTCTGGTTAAGATCTTGTTATCACTTCTCCTCCTACTCATTACTCCTGTTACATGGATCGTCATAGTGGCAGAAATTTTTATGTCTAGCATGTCTTAAATGAAATTGTTACCGATCGACATCTAATATGGCCACGACAGCAGCCATCAAGACAATCTTGATACCGCTACTTCTCCTGAACAGAAAGTCGTAGCAATATATGTTTTCACCTAAAGACTTCTTATGACATCTGGTTGGTCCCAAATTAAAATTGTCCCACTCAGACATCCAATATTGCTTGACTTGGCGGCCATCTTAAAAATAGTATTGTCACAACTTTTCCTGAATGTATGGTCATATAAACATGGGATTTTCACTGAAAGACTTGCTGTGATGTCTTATTGGTTATAACTGAAAATGGTGCCAATCTCATGTCCAAAATGGCCACCATGGCAGCCATATTGAAAATTGTTTTATCGTTACTCCTCCTGAACAGAAAATTATATAGATATGGGACTTTCACTTGAGGACGTCTAGTTTGTATAAAAAATGAAGATAGTACTGATCTGACATCCAGTGTCGCCACCATGGCAGCCATTTTCAGAATATTTTTGTCGCTATTCCGTCTGAACAGAAAGTCATACCAACATTGGATTTTACCAGAAGACTTTGTATGATGTCTAGTTTTTCCCAAAGGAAAATGATGCTGATCTGACACAAAATATGGCTACCATGGCAGCCATCCTAAAATATTGTTACTACTTCTTCTTCTAGATAGACAATCATTTTGACATAGGTTTTCATCAGAAGACTAATTATTAGTTGGTCCAAAATGGTGCTGACCTGACCTTAAATATGGTCACCATGGCATCCAATTTGCTGTTGCTACTCTCCAAAATTGAAATCAGCTCGACATTGGGCTTTCACCATAAGACTTATGATGTCGAGTTGGTCCTAAATGAAAATGATGCTGATCTGACATTAAAAATGGCCACCACTATGGTGACCATCTTAAAAAAAATTGTATTATTGATTCTTGAAAATCATGTTATTGCTACTTCTTCTTAAATAGATGGTAATATTGATATTGAGTTGTCAACAAAAGTATTGTAATTATGCCTAGTTTGTCCTAAATTAAAATAGTGTCAAAGTTATTAATTTGAAAATTGTATCTTTGAAGAACATCAGAGATGGTTTCAGCACTCAGCAGTTATAAATTAGAAATGGTCTTATCTTGGTTCCTGGAAATTATTTTTCAGCCAATAGAGGATCAGTCCCTTGGAGTGATTCTTGTTATTACATGCTGACATGTTCCTCGTTCTTATAAATTTATTTTTTATTTAGAAAGGAATGTTATCAGATGTTATAATTTCTGTTTGTTTGTTTTTATTTTATTTTCTTCCCATACAAGTCTATATTTGGGAATAAAATAAGTTTAAACAACAAGTAATTCAGGGCTCGGGAAAAAATGTCCAAAGCAGTTGTTCCTGGGACGAGTGAGTTGCAAGAGTTACTCGTCTCTGTCCTCATTATACTCAACACAGTACACTTATTCACTACATTGTTTATGCATTTACTAAAGACCCATAGGTAGCTGATGCAAGCTTGATACTAAAATGGGTAAAACCCATGAAAATAGTATGTTCTAATCCATGGCTTCTTGGATAAATATATAATAAAATAGAAGGTTTGTAATTAAAAAAATTGCAGCTGCATACATAAACATTGATTTCTTAGTGGT
Organism: Margaritifera margaritifera; assembly: GCA_029931535.1. Taxonomy (NCBI): domain Eukaryota; kingdom Metazoa; phylum Mollusca; class Bivalvia; order Unionida; family Margaritiferidae; genus Margaritifera; species Margaritifera margaritifera. The sequence continues at coordinate 70,111 of JAQPZY010000288.1, forward strand.
ATTCACATTTACATTGTTACCATTCAGTAATCTAGATGTCATAAGTTTCCTTTTTAATGAGCTATCACACACGAGTTAGATATGGCAAAAGTTAAGAGGCAGAGAATGATTTTCATCTGATCAGTCATTGTTGTGCTTGCTTCAGATCACCAGTACTTTATTAATACATTGTCACGCCAAAGTAAAGACACCAGCAGATACGTATATAAGCATGCAGTTAAACAAGAAAAATGTCAGTAACTTGCATCTGAAAACAGAATTCCAATCGTCTAAATCTCCATCAACTTTCGTACTACAGTAACCATTTTGGTCAAACCTCCAATCTAGAGAGCTATACGCAGGTGCCATAAAACGGATGATTGCTGATTGGCCAAAATAATTGGAACATTTCTTCCTACCCCAACTAGATTTCGACCAATTGGCTGCTGTCTCAACGTTATATACTTTATAAGTAGATTACAACAACATGAATTGTGTGAAAGTCAGCGGGAATTGGATCAGACACTTAAAATACTCATTTCAAATGCAAATTGGCAACATTTGTTCTTGTGAAAAGTTAGTACATGCTTATAGGAATATCTTCTGGCATCTTCTCTTTGGCATGACACTGTATCAATAAAACTTTGGTCTTTAAAATACCACTGACATGTGGCAAAGGTAACATTGCCTGACCACATGAAAAAACGCAAACATGTTTGCATTCACTGTCTCTTTAATCCTTAGAGTTCTGACCCGTAAAGATGTGTGATTGTTCATTGAAAGGGAATCTCTCTCTACATAAAAACGATGCCTAAATTACTGAAAAGTGTCACTGTACAAGCAAACATCATCAAGAAATCGAGGGCTAAGTATGAAACAGAAACATAATATGTTCAAACATTAACCCATTTTGGTATCAAGCTTACATCAAGTACATGTACAAAATATGAATTCGTTTCCATTGCAACATGTTCTAAACTGACAACAAGTAGGTAAATTTGGCATAGGTTATTTATAATTGATGCACTCCGAATGTTAAGCGATGTTGAACTTTGGCACTTGTTAACGGTAGAAAATGCACTAAGATTTATTATCAAGGTGCATATTTACATCTACTTGGCCCAGGGACTATTACATCTTAAAGTTTTACTCAGTCCAGCCACTTTTTACCCAGTCAGAAAGAGTGGAGTGGTTTTCCTGAGCCCTATAATGAACACAATACATAGAGAAATACGTGCAGAAATAAACCTCCATAAGGCAGCAAAACTATGTGTCCTTGATTATGATTATGAAATAGCCATTACAACAATATTCAGATGTAACTGGAATTTTGAGATTGAAAAAGATTCAAAACAAGAAAAAAAAAATTTTTAAATTGTCATTAAACATGGAAACAATGGATTTATGCGTGAAGTCAATAATCAATTTAGGCTGAAAATGACAAAAGGTGAGAACTAAGAGAACTGTTAAGCTAGTATACAGTAAAACTATGAAACAGACTCTGCAGTAAGATCATGGAATGACTAGAACTATTCTCTCATTGAAGATTAGTAATTGGAGGTCTAAAACAAAAATAGCATCATCCCAGCCTTATTAGCTAATCACATCATTCAGAATATGGTCTTTCGTTTCATTTGATTTTGTGTAGTTATGGTTTTTGGTTGCTCAACGGTTTCATTGTTTTCCTATCTATAGTCAATCATGTTATTTTGTGCTGTTATTTTATCCAGAGTCCTTCCATCATTTTTATTTATCTGTGTCAAATTCTGTAAAATGTGAGTACTTTAACTGGACATAAACTAGATGAGCTTATGGGATGCTCTTTTGTCCTTCGTTCATCTGGCATCTAGCATCCGTCCAACTGTTAGCACACGTTTTTATTGCTGCTCCTTTTAAGCTACTTGCAGGATTGCCATGAAACTTTACACACACACTGATCCCAAGGCCGAGTTGAGTCTAAAAGAAAAATGTGCTGTTTGGACATCCAATAAAAGACTTCTTATGATCTCTTATGGCTCTAAATTAAAATAGGGCTAATCTGATGTCCAATATGGCTGCCTTTTAGAAAATATTGTTATGGCTACTCCTCCTGAATGGAAAGTCATATTGACTCATGGTTTACACTATACTTGGCCCTAAATAAAAATGGCGCCAATATGGCCACCACAGTAGCTAGTTTAAAAATATTGCTATCGCAAAAAAAAATCATGGATACTTTTAGCAGTTGAAAGGAAGAAATAGTCTGATCTTGAATCCTAGAAATTCTTTGTGGCCAGTAGAGCATCAGTCCCTTCAACAAACTCTTGTTTTCAGTATGAAACTGGATACATACATATACTTTTTAGACCTAATGGACAGTGTGGCAAGTACGTACTCCAAACATTTCCTTCCTCTCCCCAACTTCACTACATGCATGAATTATGAATTTGCTTTTCTAAGCTAACATATGCCAATAGCCTAGGTGAGTGATATTAGGCACACTTGGGCCTCTTGTTTTACAACTTGATGAAGTTTTTGGGCTTATAATTTTTAAATGTTCTTGGTGCATACATATTTCTCAAACACAGATCAAGTTGAAGTTTGGTGGTTAACCAGGCTTCGGTAGTGCATAGTGCAGTGGACAAACACTATAGGGATGAATTTAACCATGATAACATAGCATTATACTGCAATTTGTCCATCAGTTGTCTTTAAAAACAATACCAGATTCAGAAAATTGTAAATGCTAATTTGTTGACAGTCAACAAACCAAATAATATCCAAGCATACATCATCCGTGCCGAATACTGTGTAATTCCTTTACTATTTGTATGATTGCAGAGTCAAAACCAGAGCCAGAGCCTGCTGTATCAATTACTGCAATTGCAGCAGGTATTGGGGCAGGAGCTGTTGTAATTTTATTAACAGTAGTTGCCATATTCCTTTGGAGAAGATATCAGCACCCTAGTCAACACTCGGATGGTAAGAATGCAAACTGTTCTTGCTCTTTCAGATATTCAGTTTGGGCAAACTTTCATAAGTATGTGCTGGAAGTAGCACGTGCAGTGTACACTTAAGACAAGAAAGCAGTACAAAGCATTAATTAATATTGGATCATGTAGTTCCACACGAATTGAGAAGGTACTTTACATAATATGTACCAATGTGAACATTTATTGTGAACTTCTTGGCCTAGATTTTGCAAAGCTTTTCCCAGATATGAGAGGATTCCAGGTTTGTCCCAGCAATTCCTGTCCATGATCTGAGTTTTGACTATAGTCCAAGTCTTAAACAAAAGGCTCCTTCTGGTGTCTAGTTTGTCCTAAATATAAATGGTACTGATCTGATATCTAATATGGCCGCCATCTTGAAAATCTTGTTATCCCTAGTACTTCTGAATGGGATTTCCACAATCAGACATCGTATGATGCCTAGTTGCTCAAAAATGAAAACGGTCCTGCTCACACATCCAGTATAGATACCACAGTGGCCATGTTGGAAATCTTGTTATCGCTACTTATCCTTGATGGAAAGTCATGTCAGCATAATTTTTTCACCAGAAGACTTCTTATAATGTCTAGCTGGTCCTGAATGAAAATGGTTCCAATCAGACATCTAACATGCCCATCATGGTACCAAACTTTAAAGTCTTATTATTGCTTCTCCTCCTTAAAGGAAAGTCATTTTAACACGAGGTTTCAACAGAGGACTGTTTATGATATCTACTTGGTTGTAAAATGGTGCCAATCTTATCTCAATATGGTCACCATGGAATCCATCCTGAAAATCTTGTTATCGCTACACCTCCTAAATGGAAAGTCATATTAACATGGGATTTTCACAAAAATACTTCTGGTGTCTAGTTGGTCCTGAATGAAAATGATGCCAATCTAATATCCAGTGTGATCACCATGGTGGTCATCTTGAAAACCTACCTTGTTATTGCTAATCCTCCATAATTGATTATCATAGTGATATAGGCTTTTCACCAGAATACTACATATGATGTCTGTTTGGTTCTAAATATAAATGGTGTCAGTCTGATATCAAATATTGCTAGCATGACATCCATCTTGCGAATCTTGTTATTGTGGCTGCTTCTGAATGGATAGTTATATTGGCATGGGGTTTTCATCAAAAGTCTTTGATGATGTTTAGTATGTCCTACATGAAAATAGTGCCAATCACCACAACAACTAAACGTGGAAATCTTAAAGCTCATGAGTATCAGAGATGGTTTCAACACTTAGCAGTTTCAACAAAGAATTGGTCTCATATTCATAACCTGGAATTGTTAACACACAGAAGAGCATGAATCCCTTTGAGGGACTTTTTGGATAGATATGCATCCTATATGTATCTATAGTATGCATGCAAATCAAATAAGTTAATAAATCAGTTATTTGGTGCATATTTTTGAAGAATATCACACTGCAGTTTCGTTTCTAACAGTGGGATGCTTCAGATTTAGATAAGATTTCTTTCTTACAAATGCACCTGCTGTAAACATTATTTCTCACATGGTTGCATAGTTTTAAATTTATTTGAAACGTTATTTGAATGCAAACAAATGGCATGCAAATCTGACTATTTGTACAAACTTTCGTAAGAAATTTCATGCATACAAATATTGCTCTCTCATTGCCTACATCAAGTGTCATTTTGCTAGATAGTGCTAGCAAGGTTGTCTCTGCAAAAAGTTCAAGAGATTTTAAAAATGTGTAAAATTCAAAACTTGTGCACCGGCCTTAAAAACAGTCAAGTAATATACAATGCATACAAGTATGCTTGCCACATTTCATTTGTCTGCATTGAGTCTTTTTGTGCTTGCAAATGAGCTTATCAGGACAGATGGACACTGGCCAAACAGAACTAAATTTAGCTGAAGAACCACCATGGAACATTTAAAGAATGTCTTTCAAGGTTTTTTTATTTTTTTATCCAAATATTCTAAGCTTTAATATCAAGTACAAAAACACTAATCATCAAAATCCTGGTTATCTTTCCAAAAGACATGCGAGAATAGTAGGCACACCCTGTATGCATATTTGTCCCAATCACTCAGACACTGAAAGCATGTGACACTAGAAGGGGAAGTTTTATTTCGCGTGACCTCCAGTGGAAGAGAATTTCATATGCGGATACAAGTCGGACACTGACCTTTTGCAGTTAAAGGACCTGAGAACTTCCATGCCTTCTGCTACTTTTCATATGCTAACTACTGTTTACAGGAATCTACTTGTGTTAAAATTATGTAAAATACCCAGTTGTGTCTGTATCCTTAGTATTTCCCCATGCTTTAGTTAACACTAATATTTCTTTGAAAGTCTTTTTATAGATTTCAACTAATATTTTTCATTATATTAATCTGACAATGATGGTTGTTAACTGTATGTTGTATTTCATGGGAAGGATTAATTTATTGTGATTAGACACTTTTTCCCCCATGTACCAAGGGCAAATGGATTCACATTTTACACACACACACAATAAAGATGATTTTTTAACAGTAAGATAGGAAAGTTTTCTGGTTGATATTCAATGTTTTGGTCAACTTACTTATAAGTGACCTAGTTGAAGAATTACATGGAGTGATGTTACAATTATTACCAAAAACTCACTAAAAACAGCAGGGAAGTCAGAGGAAAAATCCATCAACTTGTATGTTTCCACGAATGCAATCACTTAGCGACAACAACTGATAATATGAACAGTAGAGTAAAACCAAAACATGTATGGCGTAAGCTATAAATAATTTATTTGATTATAACGATGATGATGATAATAGTTGCAATTATGTTTGAATGATATGAACGCTTTGAAGAATAAGAGCCACCACAATACATTTGTAATTATCATCATCATGATTATTATTCATATAATTATTTGGTTATATAAATAAAAAAGAAAATATTCTAAATAAAACTGGAAATTCTTGTGTTAGTCATACAGTTTGAAATGGACAGGATTGAATTGACTGTTTGAAAGGTAAAGAGAATCACCACACTCAAAGTGGTGTACTATACATAGCAATCATATCATTTTGACATAAAACATAATATACTTTAAACATCAGCAGCAATGATTTCAAATAAAATCTGCACTGATATATAGATTGCTAGATTATCAAATTATTGTTGTAACTTCCATAGTTATGTGTCTTTACAAAAACGTAACACAAATCTACAGGGTCCTAACAGTAGTTTGTCCAGAGTCCCTTCTCTCACATCGCTGTGTTATGTAACCAGGTGGTTCATTATTGTTCAGCGAGTGATTGATCGCATGAAATAAAGAAACACATGTTCAAATTTACAGTGGATTCAGATACAAGTAGGCCTGGAAGGAATTTACATACGGTAGACATTTACGATAAAATATGAACTAAAGCACAAAATTAAAAAAGAAAAAACATAACAGAAACTCTTTAAACCTGTATAGCAAGCATATATAAAACACATTATAAATCTGTCATAACTGAACATGTGTATACACATACAAAATGCCAATGTCTTTCATTATTATTAACTCTTTAACAACTAGTGCTACTGTAGTGGCTCACTACTCTGCCTTGCTGCTGGGGTCACTATTGCAGCTGATTTGTGGGATGAGTACCAGAGCCTTATGCTGCTATAGGCAAATGATAACTTTTTAACTGATGGTTTGGGGATATGGGCTAATTGTTTTAGTTATTTTCTGTATAATAGACTGATGTATAGACTAAAATCATGCATATATAAAAGCTATAACTACATGTTTGATTCTTGTATCCTGCTGACACCCACAAGATTGGTATAATATCCATGAATAGAACACAAAACACTATTTTTAAATATGTCAGTCTTTTATACAAAGTTATTGGTCAAATATATACGTGTTATTACTAAAAATGTGTAACTAGTCACAATGTCCTATTATGTCTTAAGTTGTTATTCATGGAAGTTTTGCTTTATACACAGAAAGACATAGAACTGTTTGTCAATTTATTTCTTCCCCTCATCTAAAATGAAAGTTGGGCCGACACTTTCGGTAAACACTGACTTTCGGAGCATGTGGCTCTCTTGTCGGCACTTCGCTGTCTTCATCATCAGATTCTGTCTCAATTTCGGACAGACTTGACAAAGAAGATAGTTCAATGTCACTGCCGAGACTTCATAATTCAATATTGTCAAGTTCGTCCTCGGAAAAACCTGAAATTTCGGATTCTCAATTGCTGGCGCAGGCAAAAGACATTGTTTCCACTATCAACTACAAACTCATATATTAGCTAACATGTGGTACAAAAATACAATAATTCCTCGGATTCAGTAAGAACAATCATTAGTTAAATCCATTTTGATTGGTTGAATGTCCTTTTACTTCCAATTACTGACCAATAAGACCGATTGTAACATGAACACACAGTTCGGATCTATTCGTCACTGAGGTATAGGGAGCATAACCAATATGCGGATATATCAGTCACTGGTGGTAGTAGTGCTTTGTTTACAAGCGGATTTATCAGTCACTGGGGAGGCAAGGCACATTTATGCAGCGGATATACACGTCAGTCGAAGTTAAATTTAATATACCGTTACATATTTTGCCACCAATGAACAATATCTACACACTTAATACTTGTCCACTTTTTATCAACATATATATATATATATACACATACATACATACATACATACATACATACATACATACATACATACATACATACATACATACATACATACATACATACATACATACATACATACATACATACATACATACATACATACATACATACATACATACATACATGTATATGTATACTTTATATATTTTGATTTCTTTGCATCCTCCTTCTGTCACATCCTTCTTATACTCTCTTTATTTTATGTTAATTTATATATTCTGCACATATAACATTGACATTTGCTTTCAATAAAAAATGTCATATAGTATATATTCTAGTTTGAAGGTAATAACTTTTTTGTTCACCATTTTCCTCAATTCTGCGAAACTGATTGACCTCTATATATTTAGCTCTTTTGGATAGTACTATTTATATACAATATATTATATGATCCTCTACTGAAAGGATTGGTATGGAAAATTCAAACTTTAATGATAGCAATCATCAGTAAGTTTTGGTGACAAAAAATTGGAAAAATTAATTTACCATTTTAATAACAATTACAGTGGCAGAAAAAAGGTATAATGTATAAAATGAGGACAGATATAAAAGTAAAAGCAATAAAATCAAGTTTTTAGCTCTACTAGTTTTAGACCAGAAGAACTTACGGGATGACCTTTGTCTGCCGTCCATCAGTCATCGATCCATTTGTTTCCATTAACTAACATTTCTTATGACAACTGTGTCTAACCTACCTGGAGGATTGATATGAAACTTTGCACACAGATTTATCCCAAGTTCCAGTTCATTGTTAATGAAATGTTGGTGCTTGGACATTCAGTATGATTGCCACAGTGCACATCCTGATAATATTGTTATCTACCCCTCATGAATGGATCATCCATCCATCCGTCCATCCATCCATCCATCCATACGTACATACGTACATACATACATACATACATACATACATACATACATATATACATACATACATACATACATACATACATACATACATACATACATACATACATACATACATACATACATACATACATACATACATACATACATACATACATACATACATACATACATACATACATGCATGCATGCATGCATGCATGCATGCATGCATGCATACATACATACATACATACATACATACATACATACATACATACATACATACATACATACATACATACATACATACATACATACATACATACATACATACATACATACATACATACATACATACATACATACATACATACGTACATACATACATGGTTGAACCGGAATGGAGTTTTCACTTAAATACTTCTCACTATTTGGAGTTATTCCTAAATGAAAATAATTCCCATGTGGCCTCCCAAAATATAAAAACCTTCTAACAGCTACTTCTCTTGAACAGATGGCCAGATCGCCAAAGAGATATTTCTTTTATTAAAATGATGCTGATTTAACCTCCCAAATTGCTGCCTTGATTATCATCCTGAAAATTTGTATGTGGCTACTTCTGCTAAACAGATGGTCTTATTAAGCACTACTATATCAACATGTAGCTGGTTTGTAATGATAATAGTGTTGATATGGCCTCCAACATGGCACTATAGTGACCATCTGGAAAATCTTGCTATCACTTCTCTTTTATGAATGAGATTTTCACTAAAACATCTTGCCGTTTTTGGTTTTGAATTAGCCGTACTGGCTTGAAATCATGGTAACACAAGCAAGTATGAATCGATATATTTTGTTTATCAAACCCAATATTTAGCTGTTTTCACAATGGGAAAAATATTATGCTATTGTGTACTTTATTAATAAACAGGTAAGATAAATAATTCCATGGAATTATAAGAAGCCTTTGTGTTCTTTTGCAAATTTAAGACAATGATTGTAAGTTTTTGTCTTCTTTGTAAAATCACTTCTTTCTTTTTTAACAGTAATTGTGTTTTATCTAATATTTTTCCAGAAGATCATCTGAATAAGGAGCTTGAAGAAAGGTGAGATTCTATATCAGTTGTTCACACTGTTTGATGTCATATGGTTGTAAATAACTGACATGACATATTCTTTTAGAAATTTATCAATGCATTAGAAAGACATTACATTTTTACCTACCTATCTGAAATCCAATTGAGCTTATGGTATGACTCTGTGTTCGTCATATGTTGTGTGTCATCTTTAGATGAATTGCGATTGGCCATTCAGAGCTGCAATATCATAAGGTAGCATATATGTTATATCTGCACATCCATACATCTGCATATCCATCCCAAATTTGTTTAGTACGTGCTTACAGAAAAATGACTTAAGGTAGAGAAAAAACATGTAATCACCATGTTTATATGTTGATGAGCTTGACAATGGCTACAGAGTTTCTTTTAGAAGCATACGCACATGTAGATAAGCTGGTTATATGTTTATGCCATTTAAGAGATGTTTATTCTCCCAGGTATGTAATTCCCGGGTGGGGTGATATATATATATATATATATATATATATATATATATATATATATATATGTCACTGTGTCCATCTGTGTGTCTGTCTGTCCTTAAACATTGTAAAAATAGTTTATGTTACGTCTGTTTGCTTGAAAACGTTTTTCTTTCTGAAGCATAAATCTCAAACCATTAGAGGCATTGGAATGAAACACAGTAGACATATCAAGCAAATTGTGTAGAGATGCATTTACATACTTAGAATTTTCTGCTTTGTGTATTATTTTATGTTACCATGGAAACAAGTGTGGCATGACTGGTCTATATTTGACTGTACTATAAAATAAGCTTCTACCATAAATATTCTATAAATTGAGTGTTAGACCATAAGCTACTTTTAGTAAGAGTCTTGGCATAAGCGGAGACTGGGGAATCCTTGTTTATTTTCTTGTTTAGTTTGTGGTTTGTCTAAGCAGATTTGTCAGAAGAATTAATTTGAACCCACTTGACATGTATAATGAAATTTGGTAGTTTTGTATGCACATCTAGATTTTGATACATGTACATATTCGGAATTTGTGCATGCTTTGTTTGTCTTGGACACTTTTGGGATTTTTATTTTTGTATCACCCCAGTATGTAATAAAGAGGGGAATTTAGTTGTTGTCACTTTGCATCTGTCTGTCTCATTTTAGTTTTCAGAGCATAACTCTCAAACTGTGTTGAGTATTTCAAACAAACTTGAAGCACATGTCAAACAGATTGCATTGAGGTGCGATGTAATGCTCAATTTTTTTCACATTCTATACTTTTTATATTACTATGGAAAGAAAATTTATACATAATATATGTATTGATGGTGCTAGACTGTAGGATATAGAGCATCAGACTCGTAATCCAATTGTTGTGGATTCGATGCTCATTCAGGCCAGCCCAAGTCAGCTGCCTAGTCATGTCCTTGCAAAGGGCACTTAAGTCCCATTTACTGGGCATGATACAGCCAATACTTCGTTAAAAATTCCATTGGAAACCAATGAACTAGACCATAAAGTACTAGCATAGGTAGTATATAAATTGAGAGTAGTGGTCCATAGGGTACTTTCATTAAGAGTCATTATACAGGAAAGGGACTTGGGAATATGTTCTCTCTTGATGACTTGTGTTTTGTTAGCAAATACTGGTTGCATAATTACTCAACTACTGCTTGCATGACCAAATCAAAAATTAATGCAGTTTAGTAGGCATTGTGTGTCAAATAAATACATTTTACAAGTGCAATTGATATTTTGAAGATTTTGTGCAAACTGTTGCCAGTGACTCGGGGTTGAATATTCACACTTAATAGTTCCATTGGACAAACATTAACATAATAAGTCAAATAATTAAATATCTTGTTTTTTCTATTTCTTAGGAAGAATTGCATTTTGTTATTTGAAATTGTGTCATTGTACAGAGGGTTTAGTTAGGGCATGTTGGACAGTAATGCTGCAAAATGTGCTTCATTCCATACTAGAGTCGAAATAACTTTTTTTTAAAAGAAATATTTATAAAGAAATAAAAACATAAATTAAGTAGTTAAACAATTCTTGAGGCAAAAAAGACAATATTCAAAGAAAATTTATTTCAAAATCAAAATAATCATAAAACTTGAAGCATTTTTATAAGAAAAATCATAATGGGATATTAGCATGCTACTGCATTTACGAAAATAAAATATAAATTTTTCCCAATTACCTATGGTACATGTAAACCATTTTCAAATTGAAAATGATCTTACATTATTGTCCATGATGTAGATAATTTGATTGGTGTCACTTCAATGTAATGAGACATATTTATCTTAATTGAAACAAATAAGGAAATCAAGGACTTGTTATACTGTATTAATCTATATGAACTACTGTAACTGCTGTCAACACAGTGGTTTTGTTGATAGAGAGTCAACACAGTGGTTAATGGAATCATACAATATAGCAACTACCACCCACCCCACCCCCGTCAATGTTAAGGTACTCCCTTCCAATTGTAAAATGAAGATTTAAAGAAAACCTAAAGCTTGTCAATTTATCCAATTTGAAAATTTTGGCACATCAAAAGCAAAAGGTCCCAAAATAAATTAACGTTTTATTTTACATAAAATTTACTTCTTGCTTATGTCTTGAACAAATTCATAAAGTTGAATGCTACATATATATTTATGAGATTAAAGTATGCAAAAGGTTAGTATTTTTGAATGGCCCTAAAGAACTGGATATTCTTTAAAAACTATTTGTTCCCCTCCAAACATTTTGCAACACAGAAAGCCATTGCATTGGCTTGATAAGGATGAGTTATAATGATAGTTCAGATGCAACACTATATAAGGTGTAAATAGTATTGTACAGTATGACATTAATAGGTTCATAATCCTAGAATGATATTACATACCTGCCATAACATGACGTGTCATGCCAAAAGGACGTTTTTTTTACTCCCAAATCACCAGATACGGTCATGTTTAGAAAGACATGGTTTTCAACAATCTTAAGAAAAAAAAACCCAAAAGAAGACACAATTTGCCCACTACTATACATGTCCAAAGCTTGTAGTCTGTAAAAACAGTAAACAGTCCTTCTTAGAGCCCATGTAAAACTATCCTCGGGGCTGGTTATTCAGCTGATAAAGATAAAGATAAACAACCATTTTTGCACAGATAGTTGTTTGAGAATGATGATGCCGTGTAAAGTTCTTTGAACACTGCTGTGGGAGAGCCCATTAGGCTAATTTGCATACTAGGTAAAGTACACTATGTGGAACAACCCAATTCATTTGAGTTAGGTATAGTCAAAGAGATGTGTGTTGAAGAACAAAAGTTATTACACGTCATTGCCTTGAATGAGAATGTTTAAGCCATCATTACTAAAGAGTATTGGCAAGTTTGTGACCAGTGGCAACGCTTCTTTGAAGTCAGATTTTACTCCATATATAAAATGCAAAACATGATTATTTCGGTAGTCAGAATAGTGTACAAGTGTGTCTCATTTTTTACAGCAAAATGTAGAAATGCAGCTTTAATGTAGGAGAAGATGAGACATCTGAAATTGAGCAGAGTCGAGCAAAACTAACTTTCAGAACTACTAGACAGGGTTTGACTTTGTGAAGCGTAGCATAAAGGGGGAGCATTGAGTACAAAAATGAACACTAATGACATTAGTATTACCTTCATCCCCCTCCCACACTCCATTGAGAGCAGCAAAGACTGCATCAAATTAAGAAAATATTCCCATGTCCAATGGATCTTAAAGACAGAACATTGGTATATGTTTGTATCTCATGACATGTGTGTGGTTGTGTTTATGTGAATGTGGGCACGTGTGTAGTGATGCTATTGGACAACACTATAATAAGTGTAACAATTATTTTTTTCTTGTAAGTATATTAAATGCTTCATAGAAAGCAGATACCGGTTTGTTATTTTCTTTTGTTTTTAATCAAATTTGAATTTCTAGTAATTTTATGTAGGCTTATATGAAAAAATAACTTATTCCCAATTGGACATCGTTTTTTAGGTCACGCGCACTAACTCCCTCTTGGGACTTCAAAACACAGTTTTTGAGTCCCCCAAACCCACAACACTGTCTGGGAATATAGCAGTTATGATGTTATCTCTTTGGTACATATTTAATATTGTGTTGGTCTTGATTACACATTTTGACTTGTAGTATTCTACTATGGGTATTTTAATATTCATTAAGAGATGGATAAGCTGATGTAAATAGTGTTTTGCATATACATGTACATGTATATTACAAAAGAGATTCTGAAGTGTTGGGTGAACAAGTATCATGACATTTTACCTTACTCAAGGTGTATATATAGCCAAATTTGTCAGTATTAGAACAACGTTACATGTATATATAGTGGCCACTTAAAAAATATCAACACTCTTATGAATTTAGGCAAATGTAGAATGATTATATTAGATGTCTCGTTTCACCTATCAACGTGATCTTTATTCAAGCCTTCTATGCCACTTTTGAATCTAATATTAGTAGAATCCTTACCTAACTCTGCTCAATCACATTTAGGGAAAAAGTGGCATAATTAAAACACATATTGCAACTCCTGACTGATTTTGATTTATATATCTCAATTAAACAGTGACTGAAGACTTTGCAAACATGAGTTCTATGTTGCATGTGGTGCAGTAAGTGCATGATGAGATAGTATTTATTAGTACTGGTATCAAGTGTCTTGCCCAAGGAAAAGCTAAGCTTAACATGAATGCAGTACAGCTAATGTGATTGTTTGTTTCTCCATGCATCACAGTGGGTGATGGAGAGAGTGTGGATAGGATTACAAGTCCCTTCATCATCTCGTCATGCATCCTGACAGAGTTGCCACCACCACATAGTGGATGTGGAGTCAATACAGTGGACACGATTTACTGTTCATGACCCCAGCAAGCATACGCAAAAGAGTTTCATTGAGAGAAAGAAAGAGAGAGAGAGAGAGAAAGAGAGACAGACAGACAGATAGACAGACAGACAGACAGAGACAGGGAGCACGGTGAAACACCAAATTATCTATAGTGTTGTCGATACAAATTAATGGAGACGTTTTTTTCTGTTTTTCTTCAATTCCTCCAAAACAAATGTATTACAACAACTATAGGATAAATGTTAAATTAAAATATAGTGTATCAAAGTATCAAACTCTTTTACGAGAGAGAGAGAGAGAGAGAGAGAGAGATTGGCAGTGTGCTCATGACTGCTGAAGACATGCAAATCCGTACTCATAATTTTACAATACATGCGTTGATTTGAGTATATCTCTTGGAGGGGGAGAGATGTTTGTCGTCACCACCTTAAATTGAAAAAATAATTTTAAAAAAAACAAAACAAAACAAAACAAAACAAAAAAAACAAACAAAAAACAAGTAATATCTCAAAATGACGGATAGCAAGAATCCATTGAGCTCCTTTGGGCTCGGAACTACAGTTTGTGAACTGTACTGGAGGTAATTAAGGTATAAGTGTACTTTAGAAACGTTTTAGTTGAACATAATGTTTACCGTCGCTGCATCTGTCTAAAATTACACTACTGAACTTTTGAAATGCATGTTTTTGAACTTGACACTAGAAGTACATGATATTGTGTTACACCTTGCTGAAAACTGGTCTAACTTACGAAAAAAATTGACTGTTCTACTGAGAAGGTCTTGTTAGGATTGGCCGGTCTGCCCTGCATGCAACCATGAGCTTCAGGGCTTTGACCTCATGGAAGAGAGGTCGATGATGCAGTCTAGGTTTCTTGTTGCTCTATCACTCAGCTATGATTAAGGAGCTTTGCCCAATTTGAAGTAAGGACCATGAGTTTGCTAGACAACATAAGGGATGATCTAAACTCCCCACCCTCTGTGTTGAGACCCTTGGTCTCTGTACGTAGTTATAGGGTTCACACCGTTTCCTACCCACTTAAACCTCCCACCTGGAATGCTGGACCTGGGCTTACCATCCAGCCAAAACACTGGAGGCCTTATAACTAAAGGCTAGGTTATTAGTAACATGACAATCTATTTTAAGAAGCTTTTTTCAGCCAAACGAAGGATGAATCTCTGTTGCCAACTGCCCTTCAATGTTGTTGGAAGCAGTGTCCAAAACATACTCATATGTTATCCTTGTCCATGGCTTTTCCACCTCTAAAGGGATGTTGCTCTGGACACACCATAAATCTTACTGAAGCACATTAAGAACATTCTGAGAACTGCTTCCATGGAGGGCTCATTCCCTCTGTGACTTCTCAGGATTTGAAAGAACAGCAACACTGGCTCTTCACATCGGCTCCTGGCCCGTCAAAAATGTCCACGAAGCAAAATCAGGGTCCATCAGGCGAAGTTCTTCAAAGGCATGCACATCCAGAAAGGAAGATTGCGGGTCCTTCTCCCGTTCCTAAGGTAAAAGTGTAACAGTCCTGGAGACTCGCTTGCTATCCTACAGTGTGTCCCTCTTCAGTTTTTTCCCTTAGATAGCAGGCTAAACCTTTTTTAGATGTTTGGTCCAGTATCATGAACGATGGTTGCTGGGTCATCTCGATCATAAAAAGAGGATACCAGCTTCAGTTTTGAAATCTTCCTCATCTAGTACGGTCACCTATGTGCTTTTACCAGTTGAATCTGGTGTGAGTAAAGGAAGTGGTACACCTCCTTCTCCAGAGAGGTACAGTAGAGAGGGTGTTCAACGGCCAATCACCGGCCTTCTATACTCAGATCTTCCTGGCACCAGAAAAAAAGTGAGCACTTTTTGATTAATTATCGACCTTACCTCCTTAAACATATTTCTACAAGAGTAACCTTTCAGGATGGAAACCACAGCCTCAGTCAGGAATGTCATAAGTCCCGGTGAATTAGAAGTCTCCATTGATCTTTAAGATGCATACTTTATCATCCCTATGTTTCCGCCGCACAGGAAGTACCTCCAGTTTTGCTTGGATGTGGAGGTCTTCCAAGTTTGAGTTTTGCCATTTGGCCTAGCCTCTACGTGCAGGATCCCTGTCCTTTAAGGCGGTCCCAGCTGGATGCAGGCTCTAAGCTCTAAGGCAGTTCCCTTTACAGATCACATACATCGCACCTCTGTCCACGTGGGTTCGAGTCTCAGCTCAACTAATGTCGGTACGTGTAAAGATTGCAGTGGGTCGTGATTCTTTCCAGGGTATTCCTGGGTTTTTCCTCCACCGAATATACTGGCCGCCATGTATAACCTATCATGTGCTGAAAAATGGCATTAAACCAGCAAAACCACAAGCTACAAACTATTCGGCAATATTTTAATGATCGGTTGATTCACAATGGCCAGCTTGAGTCCCTCAGACTAGATCTGTCTCACCGTTAGTTTATAGCCGGCTGGGTCTTTTACCAAATATAGAGAAATTGGAGCTTACTCCGTCTCAAGATTAAGATTTCGTCTACGTGGGGCGAATTTCCTCACAAATAGAGGATTAGTCCATGTCACGTGGGAGAAGGGAGTGTACTGCTTCCTTTAATCCTGACTCGGATGGGGGGGGGCGGGCGAGGGGAGAGGCTGAGGGCCAAGACCATGTTGTCGGTTCGTCTTAGGACCTTGAACTCTGCAGTGGATATCGTTCCCTTAGGCAGACCACACTTGTACCTTTTCCACTTTCTCCTTCTGGCAAACTGGAAACTGCAGAGGGAGCCTCTGAATTCTCAGATTTCTAAGTCTGGATTTCCACCCTCATCTCACCTATTCCTTGTTGTAATAGCAGCTAGCTTTAGTTAATCAATCTGATGGACAAATCCAGACCAGTTTTTGGATGGTGTCTTCAGAACCACTTCCTATATGTTCAAAGACATATCAGATTCTGCGTGGGGTGTTCATCTGGGCACTGTTTAACAAACAACGTCCGTCCAAGATAATCTTAAGTTCTTAGGTACGACTTTTGTATGTGATTACGGGTGTTTCACTAACGAGAAGTACGCAGATGTTTTCGTAAGTTTTCTTTATATTGTCATGTAACATTACAGCAAGTCCCAGGCAAGTATAAGTGCAAAGTTTTTCTTGAGCCTGTTTAAGGAGTTTGAGAGTCAGACAGCAGGTTATCTTGAGATGCTCCCTGACATTCTAATATATACCATATAGTGGATCTTTTTCAAGCAAAGCTATTTTCAAACATATTTTACACGTTCTTCATAAAAGAATAACATGTAAACATTCATATGCGTAATGATATATTTTACTTCGTTAATTAACCCGAAAAGTATAAACATGTGAGACATTAAATCACCAATTTTAATAAACTTCCATACAAAATCACGGCGGAAAATTACCATTTGTATACGGTATGTCAGGGTAAGGAAATGCTGATATTCAGAGAGGTATTCCATCCAATTTGATATAGAACAGGGGTGTCCAACCTTATCAGTGAGTTGTCAAATTGCTATTATTTTCTTACTCACGGGACCGATGAGCAAATTTTCGAAAGATAAGGACTTAAAAGGCACAAGATAAGGCCCAAGTTATAAAAGGTTGTTAGGCCAGATATAAATCTTTGGCAGGCCAGATTCATGCCCATTGGCTGCATGTTGGACAACTCTGGTATAGAATATATTGATGTCAGTAAATTATAAATATGAAAAATAAGAGTGGCCCTCAAACGGAGCCATGTGATACACTTGGATAAAGTCTCTAAATGAATGTTCCCAATGCAGACTCACTTGTAACTGTAATTTTTGCAAGATTCATCCCAATATATTGCTCGAAAGGAAAACTTGTACATGTGTAGCTTAGATGGGAGTTTTTGGTGAATTGCCAAGTTAAATGTCTTTTCAAAATCCAAGAAGAGTATTCCTACTAAATATAAATCATCCATGTCCTTCAGGCATTTTTTAGTAAATTATGTGAAGCATAAAAGCTTGATTGATCCTGATTGATCCTCATTAAAAGATTATACTCTGATAGATATTTGTAAAGTTGTTTAATAACATGCTCTTTAGAATGTTTAAACAATTTTGGAAAGTATGAAGATCGGAGACATTTTCTGGGTCATCTTTTGCACCACTCTTGTGGATAATGCATTCTCTTGCTACCTTTACGAAGTCTGGAATGACGTTTATTTATAATCATTTTGGCAAGATAAGTGAGTTATTTTGACATTTCGGGGCATACAGTTTAAAGATATGGGTCTCAATCGGTTTTAGATATGTTGTTTTTGATGTATTGAGTGTACACAGAAAATCATATATTTTT
Source organism: Margaritifera margaritifera (assembly GCA_029931535.1). Classification (NCBI taxonomy): domain Eukaryota; kingdom Metazoa; phylum Mollusca; class Bivalvia; order Unionida; family Margaritiferidae; genus Margaritifera; species Margaritifera margaritifera. The sequence continues at coordinate 88,872 of JAQPZY010000288.1, forward strand.
TTCTCAGTAGCTTTTCACACAGAGAAGATCATGCTTTCAGGCACATTATTATTTACATGTTTTCCAGATTCTGGAGATGCAGCATATTGTGATGTGCATGTAACACACCAATTTTATTTCGTACATCATTGAACAATTTACTGAAAGTACTCAAGATATCATCTGGTGATTTAAAGGTCTTATCGTATTCAGCTTCAGTTGGAAGTGTACATTTCCATTTTGAGCTGAGTACATTAATGTATTTCCATATTTGTGTGCTGCCATTATTTTCCTAAATGGCTTGATCATAGTAATTTTTCTTTCCATTGTCAGTGGGATCCTTGGTCCTGTTCCTCTAAAATCTACATTTTTCTCGGTTTTTCATTTGATGATATTTGTCCCTCAGGTATCTTGCCTTATTTACTTCTGGAGTTACCCACTTAGGTTTACTGTGATGTTTGACCAGTTTTGTTTTAATTGGCACATGGTTATCCAGAACATCAGTATATAGTTTGTTCTGTAGGATTAAACTTTTGTGAGCATCGGGTACAGTTTTAATTCTTTCAAAAGGTGCTATTTTTTGCTCTCTAAGAAAGTTATTTTAATTTAAATTTTTTTAATTATGCTATTTTATTTCAGTGTGTCGACCATTTTCAACCCTTCAAGGCAGATGCCTTATGATACATACTGGATACAGGTCACTAACTGCATATGTTAGAGCTTGTAGATATATGAGGAATACTTGGAAACAAAAAACACAAAAACAAAAGACCTCCTTGTAAATGATTCTGTAAGAAACAGATCTGGGATAGTAAAGGGAAAAAGCGATTTGTGTGCATGTGCTGAACGTGTGTAAAACAGAGAAACTAGAAAGAATCTTTAAACAGCGAGAAACAAGAAAATATGTAACAAATGGAAACGGACAGAATAAGAAAGGGATAGAAAGAAATCTGTTGATTATTCGTACAAGCTTAAAACAGTATTAACCACATTTTGCCATTAAGTGGTGACTGCATTCTTTTTTACCTTGAACGAAAGTATTCTTGTGAGTCACATACGAAACCCTGCAACATCGCCTCCTTGACCTAGTCTCCAATAATGATATCAACCAAGTATTATTGAAATTTCTAATTAATTTTGTAGTTTACAAGCCATAGGCTTGGAAAATACTTTTTAAGTGTATTTTTTAGCAGAAGCTGTGGTCCATATTTGAATCCCTAAGGGATACCTTTAATGGCAGTAGTCAATTGAGAACAAAAGCTTCTTATTTCAAGTCTTAAGGCATTTCTTTCTTGTGAATCATTTATTTGTTTCTTATTATAATATTGCCAGAAATGCAAAAAAGACATTATCATGTTTTGAAATAATTGCACGAGGCTTTTTGACAACTGCCAGTGGGTCGATGATGATATATGATGATATATGTGGTATAGATCATGCTCAAAATGACGTCCATGAATGATTTGCAATCTTAATATGTATCCAGGTTGTAGTATTGCGTTGCAAACTCTCTGATTTTAGGGTGTAAAAATAAATGTGTATCTTTACTGATATTTTCATGGTTGATTAGACCACTTTGTTTGAAGAAAGAAAACTCAATGTACTAAAAGAACATTATTACAGACTTTTCATGGGACTGGCAAAACATTTATTTTAAGAAAGTAAGATGGAAAATAGTGTTGGCAAAGAAAAAAAGCAAATTATTAAAGCTAACCCCTAAAAGGATCATATAATAATAGGGAGATAAAAGATGTAAAAAAAGGAAGATTTAGATTGCATTTTTAGTTCCTCAGTGAGACAATGCAGCAGCTGATGTGGCCTCTGTGTTCCAACCAAACAGGCTATAGTCTTCATTGATAGTCTACTTTTCAATTTGCAAATGTTCGGAGTGGACAGCTCTGTCTTAAAATATACAAAGTCATGTGCCAGACTACAATAGCTGATAAAAAGATCCAGAAAGAAATTGATCTTGGTGAAAATCTAAAGGTTGTATACTGCCTAAATTTTAGAGAATGATTTACTCTTGCAATAATTAATTATACTACTACTAATAATAATGCTCTATTTATTGAAAGTAATTTAGTTAGTACACAATTATTATCCCTTTAGGCATTCTCTACTATTTGCATATGTAGAGTATAGACATTATTTAACACTAGTTGAAGAAGACTACTTATTCCTTAATATGTAATTCAGGTACTATGATGTCTACAAGGTTGCTGATTTTCGTTTAATAGTGCAAGCAGTTGTTTGGTTCTCCTTGTTTCCACCAACTCAGCATAGTTATTTTATCGTGTTACTAAAACTGATTATATTGTGTTATCTATTGGATCTTGCTGCACAATGCTGCACCATCTCAACTTGATACTTTGTCCTGGTTAGTGTATGAACACCAGACAGTAGTCGAGTACTCTAGATTGGCATGAATGAGTCTGAAATATGGAGAGGCATTGCTCTGTGTGTTGCTGATGCATAAATTCCTTTACAAATATCCCAACATGTTGCTAGACTTTCTTTGTTCTGTCAATATAGTTATGCAAGGGGAGATTTGATGAAATATCTACACCCATATATTTAGTAGAGCTGGTGACCTCCAGATTTTGTCATTGAAAGCAGTACACAAATTGTTCTGGTCAGTGTAAGAGCATTACACTTCTCGGAATGAAACAACGTTCCCCATCGTGCATCCCACTCTGCAAGGTTACTCAGTCTGGCAGATAACTGACGAATGTAAGAAAAAAGAGGGGACCAATGACCATTCCCTGTAGAACTCCAATGACTGCTGGAACATTGCCAAAAAGTAGAAGTTTTTGATCTGACATTAAAGACTTCAGCCATACTTAGGTAGATCCTATTTAATGTACAGCTTAAAATGTGGTACCCAGATGAATACTTTAGAAAAGTCTGCAATGATTAGATCTTATTGTCTCCACTGACAGTTTAAGCTGTCATTTCAAATATAAGAGTTATAAGTTGCATCTTACAATTTTGTTTTGGGCTGAACAATCGGTCAGTTATCAGGTGCTCGTCAAGATATTGCATGATATTGATTTGAGAGCAAATGCTGGTCAGTGATGCAGGGAGGTAGTTACTGAGCATATTAATTATGTTATGATGTATGCCCATCTGTCTGTCTGTTACCGATTTGCTCCACACAATAACTTTAGTTGTCCACAGGTGCCAGACTTTGTTGTTGGATTCCACCTGAGAGAAGGAAGAATCCTATAGGTTTTAGGCTTAAATATTCAAAGGTCAAGGTCACTGTTCTGAAAGAAGGAAAATAGCTTCTACACTTAAGGTAAGGAAGAAGACAATTGCATTGAGAACAAAAAGGTCAAAGGTCAAGGTCACTGACTGAAACAAGAAATTTGATTTCTGCACAGTAACAGTAGTTTTGCATCACAGGCCTGGCCCAAACTTTGTGTATGGTTTGCGCATAGGGTTAGGAAAAAATCTATTCATTTTTGGGTAAACAGCTCAAAGTTCAAGGTCACTGTAGAAAAATGGTTTCTGCACAAAATTTCAATTAACTACATAGAGAAATATTAAACATGGATAGGCGTATAATGTGTTGTCCACGTACTCTTGTTGAAGATGGATATTTTGGTTCTGCTTTCTGGAAGAGGACAGTTTGCGGTGGTGTTATTAGCTCCTTGAGTAGCCAGGTTTTTCACATATCTAGCCCAAGCACCTGCTGTGGGTTAATATTCTTTAGTAATTTCTGACCCCCATCAGTAGTGACTATGGATTCTGGCATTTGTGGGGAGGGCAGGCCTGCTGATTTAAGAATGCTTGTCTCATCTTCATAGGTGGATAGTGGCTTATCTTATTGAGAGTGTTTGCTGTATTATGTGAGTTATCATGCATTTTGCCTATGAATTTGAGGGTATAAACCTGCCATTATTCTTCCTAGGGGACTTGATGACCTGAACCTCTAATGTTTTTTGGCTTATGGTCACTTTTTGGTGACCAGCATCAATTCTATTCTCAATATATTTCCATTATTCTTCCTAGGGGACTTGATGACCTGAACCTCTAATATTTTTTGGCTTATGGTCACTTTTTGGTGACCAGCATCAATTCTATTCTCAATATATTTCCAGTATGATTGTCGTTCTGCTTTCTACTTTTGTGATGTGGCCTGTTTCTGCTTGTCAATATCTCTTGAACACATTCTTAATTTTCTTAAAAATAGCTTTTTGCATGGTTATAAATCCATAATTTACGGTTTATATCAGCTCACCAGGCGATAAGGTAAAGTGATTGTACATTGTGTCATCCATTGTCTGTCTTGCATTGCGCATCTGTCCTTCATGTGTTCCTTGTTACCACTTTATAGTCCATAGTTCTGATTTGATTTCAATTACACTTAGAACATAGTTTTATATCATCAATTCTTGGACAAATTTGATAATGAGTGGCATCCATTAATACTAACGAGGCGAGCTTGCATCTATTTGGTTAACCTTGTTATCATTATGAAGGCCTTATTTCTGAATCCAACTTGGATCATACTTGAAATGTATATATGCTGACTTTCTTAAGGTCTCGAATGAGTTTATTAATGCAGTGATCATGCATCTGATTGGTTTAGCTTGTTACCATCTTGGAGGTCACGTTTGTGATCCAATTTTAATCAAACATGGAATGTATGCTTATATCGTTAAGATCTCGGAAGTGTTCAACAAAGATCAAGATCCACACATATTAATTAGGTGATTTTGCATCTGATTGGCTAAGCTTGTTACCCTCATGCATTCCATATTTCTGATCTGATTTTGATCAAGCTTGAAATATGAGCTCATACAGCACAGCTTACATCATTTGTCATTTCTCCATGCCTCACGCAGAAGACGTAGAGAGGATTAATAAAGAAAAAAATCCCATCTCTCTGTGCATCCTGACAGAGTTGCCGCATTTTCTCGCGGAGAGTAGTTCTGCACACGATGTTTCTAGTGGAGTTACATCTGATGACCACTGCGATGTGGATGTGGGCTTCATAAAATGGGCATGGTTTGTTGTGTATGACCCGTGCACGCATGTGCTAAAGAGGTTCATTAAGAGGGAGAGAGAGAGAGAGAGAGAGAGAGAGAGAGAGAGAGATAGAGAGATGCAGCGATTGTGAGATAGAGAGGCGGCGATTTATGTGCATTGTTGTCCCTTTCTGGAACAATTTGCTTTTTGGTATTGAAAAAATGTGATCATTCAGTTGATGATAAACATTTGGTAGTTCTAGCTAAGATAATGTATTATACATAATGCAACTAACATTTTAGATAATATTAACATAATGTCAATGCCTCGTGAAGTTTGATAATACTGTAATTGGCATAATGAATCTAAATGTAATTTTTTTTACATGTATGTAATACTACGTTATCGGAAGCTAAAGATGCATTCATGTCCTTTTTTATTGCATTTTACGTGCGATTTATTTTTGTTATTGTTCGCATGAAAGTCAGTAATATTACTTGCTGTGAAAAAAACTGAAAAATTGATTTCAAAAAAATCACATTCACACCTGGCCAAAGTGAAACAAAATTGCACAAATTTGATAATTATCCCATGCATGAGTTCTCATTAACATAAGTGTAATATTTATTTTGACAGCCAATCACAGCATTATAGAGAGGTAACTCAAACTTGATAAAGCATTGTTCTAGCAGTCGCTGCATGAACACACAAAAACAAAATTATTGTTAGAAGATAACTACACACATACTGTTCCGGAAATATAAAGCGTGGATCTCACTCGTTAATAACTCATACTGTATAACCACAGGCAACCCCATAGGTTGATTCCCATAAAAAAGAAAAATCAGTGATAGAAAGAAGAACTTGTTGAGACTATGTGTATCTTCAAGAATTCCAGATGGTTTTGATAATGAGCAAGATCCAGATATACTAATGTGATAAGCTTGTATTTGTTTACCTTGTTACCACTATGGAGCCCTAAATAATAGTGTGCATATTAAAATGAGGATAGTATTATATCATTTGTTTAATAGACTTCACAAGTTTTGGGGTTTCGAAGTGAGTTATCACCCTTGGAAAATATATACAACTTAAAGACAAAATGGAATACGAGATTTATGAATTTCATACAACAATTTTATAAATTAACAAAATATTGCACCATAAGGAATCACATTCAATAATCTTTAGTTTGAAGTTGAGTAAAAACATATACAATATAATATAAAAATAAAAGAAGAAAAGCTCTTAAGTATATACACTAATATTTATTTATAAATTATAAATTATAAATTATTTCATGGCATTTGATATATTAAATGTTATTCGTTACACTGTCTTTAGATATGTATTAAGTATTTTTATTCTTTAGATGAACACACACACACACGCACACACACACACACACACACACAAACCAATAAGCTTTACTCCTGAACCGACTGTAAAATGTCAATTACCTGTTAATAATTATAAGCCTAAGACCCTTCAATTTTTCATACACGACCACTAATTGCATTTTCTGCTAAATAAAACCAAAATAAAATAACTAACCAAATTCCAGATGTTTTGAAAATGATGTGACCAGACTGCATTTCATTGCAATTCACCATGTGACTGTATTAAAACATAAATGCACATTAACATGTTTTACTATTTTATTTCAATGTATAATTACCAACACACCTAGCGGGACATAAACTAGAAATCATAGATTCAGTAATGACTACTTATGTGTGTTAATTTGCTGAAGTCATGGCCTATTTAAAAAAACTACAATCAAGTTATTTCCAGACAAACACAAAATTATTTAAAGTAATTAAACAAGGAGTGTAAATCTAACTATTGAAAAGCATAGTATTGTTGAGCAAATCTCTGACAAAGGACTTTTCTCATAGGAAAAATAAAATTAGACCATGCAACCGTGGTTCACTTTAAGTAAATGGAGGGAGGGACAAATGAAGCTTAAGAAGAAAAAACTTTCTTGATCAACCAATTCCAATTTTCTTTAGAAAGAAACGTGAAAAGCATACTTATTTTGATTGGGCCTAAAAAAATACAATATTAGCAACTAAGTGATTCAAACTTTCCTTTCCACTTCCTTCAGTTGTACATACATGTTGACAGAAAAGGCAGGTCAGGTCATGGACAGAATCAAGAGATTTCCCAAAATTTGATCAATCGAGTTTTGACCACAAAAGACGAATAATTTTCGCATCCAAATAGACACAAAATACAACTTTTGAACATTTTATATTATTAAAAATGTGCGACATCATCTCATCATATCAGTCCTTTCACAGTAACTTTGTATGGCAGTTCATGCTCTCATTTTATGTAGCCCACAAAAAAAAAAGCATTTTTTAGGAGATCATTGTCTGGATTATATTGGTGCAGTCCTCATCGTTGTTAATCTTAACGCTGAGGAGAATGATGTATCTGTTACTGGATAACAGGTTTCCTTTGGAGTCAGCCTGAATTCTTGCTCAGAATGGAAAATGTCCTTTCATTGTCCTGCATTCGAATGTGGCAATGCTAGTACAACTCTAACTGATTCAGCCAAGAAGTTTAAATTGTTTTCCTGCCTAGGGGTAGATTCAGAATTGCATGACTTTCACTGGCCAGAATCAGCTCAAGAATTGTGGTACTGTCCTGGGGTCTAGATTCTAGATATTGTTTTAATGTCCATAAATGATTCTTTAAAATGAAGCAGAAACCACATAATGTTTTTGCCATCACACCGTTTATAACTTTAAGCCTAAATTGCCGACATCTTCGTTGGCAAATCAGTATAATCACTATCGACCAATCCATTAATAATGAGAGATTACAATCTGGAAAATGATTACCACTTGCTAGTATTAATAGACGAAGACAAAAGGCTTCATATTCATCCAGAGGCATTTTGGGATTACTATGACAGTTAGTGACATGTATTTTAGTCTGCTTTACCATTTACGTTTGCCAAAGGATTATAACAGAGGTGCTGATATCAAGTGTTTTGCACTGCGGTCGTTTATTTAGGAATGTGAAAAACCATATTTTGTCCTAACAATTGTAAGTCGCTGGTAGCGTTGTCTGCAGGTAGTCTCTCACAAGAGTGAGTTTTATATAATACATTATTATTATACTAATATTATTATTATTATTATTTATTATTATTATTATTATTATTATTATTATTATTAATATTATTTTATAACGATTAAAGATTCTGATTTTTTAGGAACAATAAAAATCATTCACTATGAGTAGATTTTTGTCTGTTTGCATGAGAACTTGTGTAATTTTTGAGTCGGGGGAACATTATTTGGATTTAATCTGAAGAATTATACTTGCTTAACAGAAATGGGAGATTAATAGGTACCGCTATGACGTTTTGGCCAAGTAGTATCTCAGTACATGTAACATTATCCCCCCATATTTGAAATGCAAAATTCCGCAAGCATGGGATTTCAGTGATGGTTTTGTTATCGTGGCTTAATATGCCTTTTATGAGATGGGGTTTGATTTAGGATGCAATGTCATTCTTGCCACCTATAACTACGTATTAAAATCAAGCATTACAGGAAGAGCAGGTATATATTCAACGTACCCTTGAACTTGATTCCAGCCTCCTCAAATTCCCCGTTTCCATATATCATCGAATTTTCATGTGATTATTGTGATTGCTTGGATTTGGTGGTTTGCGAATGGGAGATAACGCACGCTTAAACATATCGACCAAACTTTAAACAGCATAATCAAACTGAACCCCGTTTTAATTGCCACTTGAGCTCTTGAATAATCCAACCATACTCAATTAAACGTTTTTAATCCTGTCCATATTACGTTTGATCAATACATAGTATAAGACTATTAATATCAAGCTTCTCGACAACTTTAAGCAACCGAAGCAGAACATACCTTGCGGAGATAAT